>OU964966.1:6798947-6806447 GCA_918808275.2 Dolichovespula sylvestris
TATTAGATACGCTTATTAGACTGGTTGATACGTTAAACGTTCGAACGAATCGATACGCGTAACGATCGTTACGCGTTGATCGATTGATCGGGTACGATAAAGCGTGACGAGGAATAAAATTAAAAAAAATAAATAAATAAATAAATAAAAATAAAAGAGGGGAAAAAAAAATAGAAAAAACAATAGAATAACAGAGAAAAGAAAGGAAGTAATCGCATGTGTTTTTGATTTCAAAGATAAGTAAATAAATATATATTTATATATTTATGATATATATATATATATATATTTTTTTTTTTTTCGTAGGATCGTGAGTACCGTAAATATTCTCGTGCGTCGTCCAATCGCTAGAATCATGCATCTCAATTTTTCATCACAAAAATCATCTAAATTTGTATCGATTTGATATACGGTATAATTGAAGTGTGATATGTCTGTAGTAATAAAAAGGGAAGTGAAGAGTAGAACGTAAGAGGAGAAATTAAAAGATATAAAGAAGAAATTAAAAAAAAAAAAAAAAAAAAAAAAAAAGAAAAAGAAAAACAACGAAAGAAACGAGAAGTAAGGAAGGAGGGACGGATGGAGAGGGGAGAACAAAAAGATTTTTTTTCTTTCCCCTATCGAAAAAATGTCGGGTATCTAAAGAGAATTTCGAAGGGTACACGTTTGGTTGAAGGTGGGGTAAGGTATATAAGAGTAAAAATTCCAACGAATTCTTTAGCGATTTCTCGTCCTCGTCCTCGTCCAAAGAAAAAGAAAGAGAGAGAGAGAGAGAGAGAGAGAGAGAGAGAGAGAGAGCGAGAAAGAAGGAAAGAGAGAAAGAGAGAGAGAGAGAGGGAATCTTTTCTCGCGACGTGGCCCCAATTTGCATAAGATCGCAGCAACCAACCTTCTTTCTCATTCGTCGCGCGAACGAACGAACGAACGAACGAACGAACGACCGAACGAACGAACGTCGTAACGCAAAGTAAAAGGAGAAAAAAGAAAAGAGAGAAAAGAAACGAAAAGGAAGAGGTGAGAGCGTTGCTAGGACGAAGACGGAGTATCCTTTTCGAGTGTAAGAAGAATGAGTGAAAGAATCGAGAAGATAGCGAGCATATCTCAGGTGACGACTAAGAGGAAGAAGAAGAAGAAGAAGAAGAAGAAGAAGAAGAAGAAGAAGTGGAATAAGAATAAGAAGAATAAGTGGAATAAGAGTTGACATGGTCGGAGGTGGGCGAGTGTTCTCTGATAGAGGGGTAGGGTGGGGTAGGGTGGGAGAGAGTCGTTGGGTGATTGGGTGGGGGTAAAGTAACGAGGTTCTTTCCTGCAGAGGTCCCGAAGCAACAATCACGCTCCTCGATGTTGAGAGAGAGAAAGAGAGAGAGAGAGAGAGAGAGAGAAGGCATCGGCACGTCGTCGTCGTCGTCGTCGTCGTCGTCTTCTTCTTCTTCGTCGTCTTCGTAGTCGTCGTCCGTTGCTTGTTTCCTGTCCCTTCGACTGGAACTCATTCTCTGTCTTCTTTTCTCTTTCTCTCTCTCTCTTTCTCTCTCTGTCTCTCATTCTTTCTTGCTGTCTCTGTTTCTTTTTCTAGATCCTCTTTTCTTCTTTCTCGAATCGTTTCAACGACATTCGTAGACGAGTCTTAAGTTCCTTTTCTACAGCTCGTTTCTGTAGGAAGGAAGTAAGGAAGAGAGAGAGAGAGAGAGAGAGAGAGAGAGAGAGAGAGAGAGAAGACACTTCCGGTCGAACGCACGCTTCATGAAACGGTTGAGATAATCTTTCGTTCTTTCTTTCGTAGTCATTTCAAGTATTTACTTACTTATTTACTTATAATATATATATATATATATATATATATATATATATATATATATATATAGAGAGAGAGAGAGAGAGAGAGAGAGAGACATACACACACATATTTTGACGAGTAACTTTCGAAAAACTTTTCAAATTCTGTCTCATTTCTATATTATCGTGCGTTAATATCGTTCGATTCGAGAAACTTCGTGGGATGATATTGTAATAGGTAAAAAAAAGAATTGAAAAGAAGATTCGAAAAGAGAAAAGAGAGTATAGGAAGAAAAAAAAAATAATAATAATAATAATAAAAAAATAAAAAAGAGAAAGAAAAATGGTAGAGATCGATGAGATTATTAAAACTAGAAATTTTTCCAATCGAGCTTCGTCAGGCCCGACATACTCGAAGCTTTACAATAGATCTTGGACGTTAAGTAGAGCACAAGCATATGTCATCCCTCCACCCCCCTCTCTCTCTCTCTTCGTTAAGTGGGTTAGACCGAGTCACCGGAGAGCATCCGTGAGTAGAACAGCAGCAACTACAGCGGCAACTACAGGAGCAACTACAGCCACATATATCAACGACACTGCTATATATAAACACAAGCTGCAACTAGCAGCAGTAAGCTTTCTCTTGCCCTTGGAAAAAGTATAGTTGGTGTAGTATACTCCTCGTTGTTACTATCCTACGTTTGGCAAGTATCGTCGTCGATAGTAATAGTAGTCGTCGACGTCGTGTAGTGTCATTGTATCGTTCTGTACAATGGCTTTGCAGTTTCTTTTATCTTTCTTTCTCACTCTACCTCTCTCTCTACCTCTCTCTCTCTTTATTTCTGTTTCTTTTTTCTTTCTTCTCTCTTTTTTCTCTCTTTTTTTTTTTATCGGTCTCTCATAGTCGACATTCCAAGCGGTCAGCATGATGCAACGGAATCATTGTCCTCGAAGGAAGCCGGTCTCGTTGCTGCCGTTTGTTGGTAAGAAGGAGATGGTTGAGTTGGCGTTGAGGAGGTGGAGGGACAGGGATAGTAGGTGCATGGACGCATGGGTACGAGGAGGACAGAAGGAAGAGAGAGAGAGAGAGAGAGAGAGAGAGAGAGAGAGAGTTGGGAGACTTGGGAAGTCAGTTCTGATCCGTTTTGCTCCGCTCCGCTCTGCTCTGTTCTGCTCTGCATTGGTCTGGTATGGTCTTGTCTGGTCTACTCTGCTCTCTTCTAGTCTTCTCTTCTCAACAAGCGAATCGCTTTCTCGCGTGGGCGGACTACCTGGTGGTTGTATTTATATGTATCTGAGTTTCTCGTTTTCCTTCTCGACGTTCTCGTCTCTCTCTCTCTCTCTCTCTCTTTTTTTCTCTCTCATTCTCACTCTCTCTCTCTCTCTCTTTCTCTTTCTCATTGGCTCTCCCTTTTCATCTCTTGCTTGGTAGTATCATACGTAACTATGTCTATATATATATTCGACGTAGGTCGTTACGTATGTGTATATAACATATATATAAATTTATATTATGCGTACATATATGTAAGTACATACGTTTTACTATTATCACTCTGCCATCGGAAGGTTTCTCTTTCCTCGTTATTGCTTTCTCTCTCTCTCTCTCTCTCTCTCTCTCTCTCTCTCTCTCTCTTTTTTGTTTTTTCTTTATCATCACTGTACTCCCACCATTATTCGTTCATTCTCTTTCTCTAATTCGTTAATCAATGTACCAACAGGAATTTACCGCGTTAACTTATTAACGTATTTATTAATAAATTAATACAATAAACTGATTTTAGATAAGTGTTTCGATGCGATCGATAATCAATTGATAATGTTCCAAGTACGTTTCCACTTGGTATCGTTATCGAAGATATATATTTAATTGTTAATTAATTATTAACCATTTTCGACTATATCGGATTCGTTAAATTTTTAAACAAATATATGTATATATATATATATATATATATATTTATTTATTTATTTATACTCTTCGATCTCGTTACTTTTGCAAAATTGTGAAATGCGATATCAATATGAAAATTAACGAAGTCGATTCGTATCGTATTTATCCGATCATTATACGATTATAACGACGATCAAAAAATATCATGTAACAATTTATTTTATTATGTATATATTATATATATATATATATATATATATACACTCGCATACACACATACCACGTACGTATGCATGCATGTATACACGTACATCTCTCTCAAACATTGAAAATGGATGAAAACGTACGACGTGAGTGAATGAGTTCGAAGGAGCGAAGAAACTAATCTTGGTCGATTAAGGAAGAGCGAGAGAAGAATAAGAAGAAGAGGAATAAGATCAGACAGAGAGAAAGAGAGAGAGAGAGAGAGAGAGAGAAGAGTAAAAAGAAAGACAAAACGGGATGAAGTAGGATGAAAAAGAAGAAGAAGAAACATACAAAAAAAAAAAATATGAGGAAGGTGGACGACGTCGAGGAAGAATGAAGAAGAAGAAGAAAGAGGAAGAGAAGCAGAATGAGGAGGTGGAGGAGGAGGAGGAGGAGGGATTTGACGATGGAAGGATGTGAAAATTCCTCACGGTCCAATGGCCGCTTCGTAAATCAATCGAGCGTTTACCCTTTACCGCGAACCCTCTCTCGAACCCTCCTCGCCGAGTTGCTCGTTCGACCGAGCGACCGTCCTCCTCCTCCTCCTCCTCCTTCTCCTCCTCCTCCTTTTCCACCCTCCTCTTCCTTATTCCCTTTTCCTTTCTCTCCCGCCCCCTCCTCCCCTCCTCCTTCTCCCTCTCCCTCGCTTTTCCACCTCCGTTATTCTCGAATCACGAAGAAGAAACTCGCCTGACTTCTATAAATAAGGATTAGCGACTCTCCTCCCCCCTCTCTCTCTCTCTCTCTCTCTCTCTCTCTATATATATCTATCTATCTATCTCTCTCTTTCTCTCTATCTCTCTGTCTCTGTCTTCGTCTCTCATGGTTTTTCTCTACCATCGCAATTCTCCCCAACGCGTTGGCAATTAGAACCGGGAAATATGGCCTTATTAAGCGCAGCATCCCTTTTCGGTCCAAAGCTTCGTCTCTCTCTCTCTCTCTATCTCTCTATCGATTCGACGATTCTGTCTGTATTTCTTTCTTTCATTCTTCCTCCCTTTCTTTCTTTCCTTTTTCATTTATTTATTTATTTATTTTTTTTTTTCTTTATTTCCTTCATCTCATCTGCCTTGTTTCGCTTCCTAGCAGTGTATCCGTTTGATTCAAAGAACGAAAGAGGAGGAAAGAGAACGAAAGAAGAAAGAAAGAGAAGCGTGGAGAAGGAGAGAGATCGAAAGAGAGAGAAAGAGAGAGAGAGAGAGAGAGAGAGTAATAAAATCGTTTTACGATTTCTCCGTCTTTGTTTGGCTAATTGCACCTATTGAAAATCCTCCCTCTCATTCTTCGTTCCATGTTAGCCAAGATGTCGAGATGTTTCTCTCTCTCTCTCCCTCTCCCAATATATATATATATATATATATATATATATATATATATATATATATATCCTGTCTCTCTTTATATCTTTCATTTTAATTTTTCCCAAATTACACACTTTGCGATGGCAATAATAATAATAATAATAATAAAAATAATAATAATAATAATAATAATAATAATAATAATAATTATAATAATTATAATTATAATAATAATAATAATAAGAAGAAGAAGATGAAGAAGAAGAAAAATAATAATTATAATAATAATAATAATAATAAAAATAATGAACGAGACAGAGAGAGTAGGATCGAATGAGTTACGATGACAACCTAATGACAAATGATCCAGAGCACGTATTAGATTACGAAAGCCATTTTTGATACGTGAGAGTGATAAAGGGAACACATTCGCACATTCGTTGTTTCCATCGGGCCTCTACGGTTTATCGATAGACCTTACAGATGATAGCAATCATCGAATACAAGTGCCCCTCCCTCTCCCCTTCAATATCGATATTTATATCGACCACGCTTTTGTACGTACTCTCCTTCGTAATTCCCGAAACTCGTGCCAATTTAAATTTGCCACGGTTTTGATCCCCGATCGTCGAACGATCTATAATGATCGTCTATCATTATAGATAAGGAAAACCAAGAGATGGCCTCAGAGGAGGGAGGGAGGGAGGGAGGTGGTTACAAAAGCGAATCAAAAGAAGAGGATAGAAGGAAGAGAAGATAAGAAAAGGAGACAAAGGAACGACCGAGTGCGCTTAGCTTTCGAACGAATTTTTTTTTTGCCGGGACAATAGGAATACCGTGTAAGAGAATGGGAGAAGGCAAGAGGGAAGAAAAGGGAGAGGAAGTAGAAGAGAAAGAAAAGGAGGTGGAGGTGGAGGAGGTGGAGGTGGAGGTGGAAGAAAGTAAGGTGAAAATAAATAGAGTATGGGCAGGTGAAAACGTCAAGGAGAATCGTTCGAGAAAATAATACGAGGTGGAGAGTAGTAGTAGGGAGCGAGAGAGATAAATAGAGAGAGAGAGAGAGAGAGAGAGAGAGGGTGGGGGTAAAAGAGTGGCACTCACTGCGAGCATGCTACCTACCCCCCTGGCAAATATATTCGCACCCTCCGACACGCGTCGCTTTGTCTCCCTTTTCTCTCTTTTCTCTCTTATCTTCTCTCTCTCTCTCTCTCTCTCTCCCTCTCTCTCTTTCTCTCTCCTTCTCTTTCTCTTTCTCTTTTCCTCTTTCTCCCATTCGTCGTTTCTCGCTTGATCTCATCTCGCTCGATTCAATTGATCTCGATCATGACAGTTTATTTGCCCATTCGACGATTTACCAGTCTTCCTTTCCCTCTCTCTCTCTCTCTCTCTCTCTCTCTCTCTCTTTGTAGATCTCTTTGTTTATTCAGGTCTGAAGTCAGCTTTTATAATTTATCGATTACGTTTCCCCTCCTCTCTCTCTCTCTCTCTTTAACGTTTAATTCAACGTAAATAGAATTTATGTTTTATTCCTTGGCAATTAACGTTTTCTTTGTAAAACGTCGTAACGTTTTATACGGGATGGTATTTGGGTTAAGCTGTTGTAGGAGGAGGGGGAGGTGGAGGAGGAAAAGGAGGAGGAGGAGAGGGGTGGCGGGACGGGACGAGGGTTTTACCGTTGTTATAGCTTTTTTTTTTTTTTATTTTCTTTTTTTTTTCTTATTGGCTCTTAAAAAATTCAACAAACGTTTGATCCGAATAATTGTTTGAACATTTCGTACAATGGGATTACAATTCTTCGTCTTGTTACGTTCCTAACGATTTTCTTTTCTCTTCTTCTTCTTCTTCTTCTTCTTCCTCCTCCTCCTCTTACGTTTGTCTTTCCTTACTTTTTTTCAATCGATCCACATCCTGTCCGCCCACTGTAACAATTTAACGTGTCTCATACGTAGCCATCATATTTTTTATTTAAAAAAAAAAAGAAAGAAATAAAAAAAAAAGCGACAAGAAAAAAGTTGTCTCCCGGTAGAATTTTATTTAATTACATTTCTTTATCTTATACGATACTTTGTATCGTGTATTTGAGCACATAGAAATAGCTTTTTTTTATTCTTCTTCTTCTTCCTTTCTTTAATCGTCGATGATCAATTTCAATTCGATTGTCACGTTCGATTATATCTATTTGTACGAGATCGTGATTGCAAATTTTGATCAAGCTCGAAATAACTAACTAACTAAATAAATATAAATAAATAAATAAATAAATAAATAAATAAATAAATAAATGAA
>OU964966.1:6811447-6836447 GCA_918808275.2 Dolichovespula sylvestris
TCTCTCTATGTGTGTGTGTGTGTGTGTGTGTGTGTGTTATTTTTTTTTCTTCCTTCTTCCTCCAACCTTCTTTTTCGAACGCTACTCTCGTAGCTTCGTGTTTAGTAAAATGTTGATCCCTCGATAGATAGGACGACGTGAAAGGGAAGGAAAAAAAGAACAGAGTGAGAAAGAGAGAGAGAGAGAGAGAAAGAGAGAGGTTATATGAATAACGTAGTGGCGGTGGGGGGAGGGGATGGGGTGAGGGGCTTTCATTATTAAAAAGTTATATACGCGTTCGTTTAATAAACTTAGTAGGAACTCGAGTAATTTGCTGTTTTGCAATTAATTTGCACAAGCTAATTGACAAATTGCTCGTAAACTTCATTAGCCTCTCTCTCTCTCTCTCTCTCTCTCTCTCGCTCGCTTTCTCTCGTCCTCGTTCTCGTACTCGTACTCGTACTCGTTCTCATACTCGTACTCTCTCTCTCTCTCTCTCTCTCTCTCTCTCCTCTTGGCGAGACTTCACATAAATTCCTAATGAAATACGTCGAACGCAAAGTTCTTATAACATGAACGGCCTTCGCGTTGCTTCCAACATTTAGGTAAACTTCATTCCACGTTTTCCCCCGTCTAATAACTGCGGATTTCGATAAAATTCATCTACCTGAAAGGACAAGCTTCCACCTCCTTCAAAAGATTTTCTTCGAAGTTATTAAATCGTGAAAATTGAAATGGGGTTGGGGGTGGGTCGAGGTTGGGTTAGAGGTACGGGGGGGGGGCGGTGGTACCGATTAACCGATAATCGAAAGAGATTCTAATAGTTTTGCCTCGTCGGTCCGATAAAATAACTCGAATATCGAGTACTATGACGACTAATGAACATTTTCTCTGATGACACGTTGTGCGACGATGAGAAAGTATATGACGAAACGAAAGAAAAAGAAACAAAAATAATTAACTAATAACATCGAACGATAATACCACTTGATAAATATGAATTTTTTAAAGAGGGATAAGTAACGTTTAATCATCTCAGGTAGACGATCAATTATTAATTATTTTAATCAAATTAATAACACGTACGGGGATAGGTCGTCCGGGTACTTTCTAATATCGATAAATTGAAAAGGATAACGAATAGAATCGACCGATCGAATCGTGGTAGTTATATTTATCTCGTAGATTAATCAATTTATTTAAACAATTAATAAATATACGTACAACGTGGATCATCGCATTTCCAATACGATTGATCGAAAAGTTCGTAATGGAATAAATGATTAGAATCGGGCGAGCCGTAAAACCTTTTTTTCTTAAGATCGATCTATCATACGTTAAAATTAATAAATAATTGGAGGTACGTGTACATACGTATATGTACATAACGTGTACATACGTACATACGTACATACACGTCCGTAGAAATTATTTTTCTCGTACGCGTTCGCGTTCGTTGCACGAATGATAGACGCGAATGGTACGATGAATAATAATAATAATAATTGTTTGTTTTTATCTCGTCGTTCATTTATTTATTTATTTATTTATTTATTTATTTATTTATTTTTCTCTTGGAACGAACAATTTTACACGTCTAACCTTTGTTCGTATCATTTCCGACATATGTACGTATTTACTCGTATATATATATATATATATGGTACATACGTCGCGCGTTGCTATCATAAAAATATTCTCTTTCCTTCTTCCTTTCCTTTTTTTCTTCTTATTTTTCTTTTTTCTCCATCAATTCGATACATTTCGCCGTGCTCGTCGCGTCGCACGGGCCGGATAACGCAGCCGGCGGATTATTTAAATGTGCACTTACACGATCGTTCGTAAGTGGTTAACGATGCAGAAACCGTCAGGATTATTAAGCTCGGCCTCGAATCAGCACGCGGATGACGAGGAAGGAGTAGTACGAGCGAGACAGAGAGATAGAGTGTGTGCGAGAGAGAGAGAGAGAGAGAGAGAGAGGTTCGGTAGTGGTACACGTTGGTGCAGCCTCCGGTTTAAATTCCACCAAATTACGTCAGACTGCGTTCGTGCTTCGTCGACCGTAAGGAAGTTAAATTAATCGATGAATTTCCTACGTGTCCCTCGGTGTTCGATCTCGTACCACAGTAAAGATATATAATATATATATATATATACATACATAGATATCCACACCTAATACCATATTCTCCTAACCGTTGCAACAACGGCTTTGGCCTTTACCCCTTGGCCGGCAAACTCGATCGATTTTTCTCTTTTATCTTTCCCCGTTTCTTTCTCGCTCTTTTTTTTTTTTCATTTTTCTTCTCCTTCTATTTTTTATTTTTTTTTATTTTTTTTCTCATTTTTTTTTGTTTTGTTTTCAAGCGCCGTTTGAAAGGGCATTCCGAAAATAGTCACTAATAACAACGTCATAGTCTTTCCGGAAAAAAAAATTAATGGGCGACGATAATTTTAAACATAATAATAATAATAATAATAATAATAATAATAATAATGACAAAGACGGTGCGAGGAAGTTCATTCATAGGGATAATTAAAGCGATGGATTTATTTTAGACCCGTGCCGTGATTTCTATCGATTTGGGTACGCTCGTTCTATCAATTTTTTTCTTCTTCTTTTTTTTCTTTTTTTATGAAGTCGACAACAAAGAAGATAATAATAATAATAATAATAATAATAATAATAATAATAATAATAATAATAATACTATTTAACAATTAATGATAAAACGATTGTACAATTTGCACGTACGATCTATATGACACGAATATAAAATTATAAAATATAGTAAATGAAAAATCCGGTCGAACATTGGAACTGATCAACGTTCAGACATTATACGTCACCGTCGCTTTTTATTTTTCTTTTTTTTTTGTTTTTTTTTTTTTTGTCTCGAAAGAGATCAACCGAAGGACGTGCGAAAGAAACGAAAGAAAGTGAACGTTGGAACGTTCTTTCTTTTCTTTTTCTTCTCTTTTTTTTTCATTCTTTTTTTTTTCAGTCTTTTGGTCTAACAGTAGGTGGACGTACCGATCGGATCTCGATCGTGATTGCAAGACTTTCGAGGTTTCGAATTAGCAAGTATCCGGATTAAGTGCAAGGTATTAAACTGTTAAATCCGCGGCTCAACTCGTTTCCTCGAACTTAAGCCGATTCTCATTAAAATTTGAGGGTAGGTCGAAGTATCTCATTGTCTGTTTTACTCATTCTCTCTCTCTCTCTCTATCTATCTATCTCTATCTATCTCTCTATCTCTCTGTTTTACAAGTCACCTACTTCCTTAACGTGCTCGTCGAAGGTAAGCCTTAAGTTCGGTATTCGAGCGACGTTGTCTCGGAAAACTCGGTTGTAATTAATTTGCTTGTCAATGAGGCCCGAACAGGAGAGGAGGTCACGAAACTTCCCGAACGTATTAGCTCGTCATCGGACATTTAAACAGGTCGTCGAATATTTACCATAGTTCAAACACTCTCTCTCTCTCTCTCTCTCTCTCTCTCTCTCTCTCTTCTCATCCCTCTTCCTAAGTTTTTATTTCGCCTTGAGAAATATTTCTAATAGCTCCGAGGTACATAGACTTTTTCTATCGAATCTCTTTGGAATAATCGATTAGAGACAATCTTTGTACGTTCGTAAAATACGTACGGTTTCTTTCTTTATTTTTCTTTTTTTTTTTTTTCGTTTAAAACGTTTGCAGTTTTACGATCTTCAACGAGAAAAGAAAAGAAAAGAATTAATGAATAAAGAGAGAGAGAGAGAGAGAGAGAATTGGTCCATTAAAAAGTCTCGAAAAGGAGTAAATCGATTTTTGTAAAAGTTAGAACTCACCTAGTCGCACCGAAAAACATCTTAGCATAATGATAATTAAAATAGATTTCGTAGAATATTCAAAAAACAAAAAAATTAAAATAAATCAAATCAAATCAAATCAAAACAAAGAAGAAGGAGAAAAAGGAAGAAAATATCCTCATAATACATTATACACACACACACGCGCGCATATATATATATATATATATATATTTCTCACATTATTTTACTCTTTTTATTATTCTTTTTTATTATTAAAAAAAACTACTTTTACTTATCCATTTATTTATTCATTTATTTATCCCAATCATTTATTTAAAATCACTGGAATTCTCTTTGTAAGTTCTAACTTACGGTAATCGTCTCTCGAAAGATTTCTCAAGTCGGCGTTATGATAATTTAAAAAACAAAAAAAAAAAAAAAAAAAAACAAGCAAACAAACAAACGACAAAAGGAAAAGAGAAAGAAAATAAACGAAACGATCGAAAGTGGCGTTGCATCGGAGAACGATTATAGTTACGGGTTTTTATTTGCGCTTACGTACAATATACACAACGTGCTCCAATTCGTTTAATCTATTTTATAAGAGGACGACAGGTGTGAGGACGCATATCTAATTATTGTGCAACGAACGACGCAATGAGAATTCTTACGAAATCGTCAAGAACGGAATTTATCCGTAGGCGCGCATCCTCTCGCGCCTTGCATTAGAATTCTTATTAATAGAAAATCCTCGAATGCTCTTCTATCATAAACAGAGTCGGATATTCAACGTCTCGTTCGAATATCGCGTGATTGTCCACGTAAATACCATACCACACACACACACACACACACACATATATATATAACCGGCGATTACTTTACCAACCATCTGTATTATGATAACGATTCGTCGATACTACCTATACCTGTATTACGATAACGATTTAGAAACTAAGCGCGATCACGCGGTCGTAAGTATCTCGAATTCTAATCGTCGTACTCAATCCATCCATCTATTTATCCATCTATCTATCTATCTATCTATCTATCCGTAATATCCAAACGATACAACGTTCTCTAAATAATTAACTAACTAACTAACGAGCTCGAATTAATTCGTCTAATTGTTATAGCAATCATCCAAGGCACGATTATGAATACGAGACAGGTACGAACGGTTTCGAACGTCTAAAAACGATTAAACGATGAGAACGTGCGCGCGCGAGCACGGGGTACAACGAAAATACGTCGTTGTCCTTTGTCGTTGTCGTCGTCGTCGTCGTCGTCTTACGTACGTACGTAGGTTCATGCGTTTTGTTACTATCCGTGCAAGTAAAGGACTTGATCTTCTAAATCCAGTTGGTGCGTTAACGCGCGTAGATTTGCACGACGAAACTTTCCCTCCTCCCCAACCCCACCCCCTCACACCCCATTTTACATCCTAACTCTTGGAAAGCTTTGGTCGGGGAATACGCGCTTTCGGTTTAATAACGCTCGTGTTGTTACGCCCGTCGTCTTCTACTCGCGTTATCACGCTAATCCACGAGTAACGAACGTACTTTTACATTAAGTATGTAAAATCGTAACTTTCTTCGTCTAATGCACGTACGTTGCCGTTGTTAATAATAATCTTGTTTTTTTTTCTTTTTTTCTTTTTCTTTTTTTCTTTTTCTTTTTCTCGCGCCAATCCGTCCGTCCGTCCGCGTACTCGCGGAAAGAAAAAACGGTTAGCGGACGTTAGAAAACACGTTTCTCGTCGGTCTGCAATATTTTTATCAATTATATATTAATGATATATTAATTCGTATATTTTTATTAATCGCGAGTTTCAACAATTTTTTTTTGTCTTTTTCTTTCTTTTTTTTTGTTTTTTTTTTTCATTTCATCCCGTTCGTCTCCGGGCGATTAATTTAAATTTTATTCTCCGTATCGTCGACCGTCCCCTCCCCCAACCCCTCCCCCCACCCCCTCCCTCACCGCTTTCGTTAACGCAATAATCTCGCGACGTTATCGCGTCTATAACCGAATCGTCGATCGGTTAAACGATGAATAGAAAGAACGTTATTTAAACCTATACGTTAACGACAATATTGCGAATTGATAAATGGAATAATTCGAATGTTTCATTGGAGAGTAGGTCAATTACGTTGACACGATGGTAATTACAAAATAACTCTGATCCATATATCGGAACGAGGAGGTGGCTTTTATACGGGGGAAGATTATTCAAAATATTCTCATTAATAACGTTAATGAGAATACACGTCACAGACGATCGTTGAATTATTTATTTATTAATTCATTCCGTTTATTCCGTTCGAAGAAGGAGGGAGAGGGAGAAACGCGAACAAAAATTCTTCTCTCTCTCTTTTTTTTTCTTTTTTTTTTTTCTTTTTGTTCTTTTTTCTCCCCGCTCCATTCGATCGTCCGTCCGTTCTACGCGCATCTTCTCGAACCTTTTTGTTATCCTTTCGTGAAACAAACACCGTTTGGTATCTCGTAGCCGGTTAAACGAAAGACCTCACGTGAGTTTCCAAGAAGAAGACGAGGAAGACGAGGAAGAGGAAGAAAGACCGAAGGAGGAAGAGTAAGAGGGAGAAGACGTAGACGAAGACGAAGACGAAGGAGATGAAGAAGAAGAGGTAAACGTAGACGAATAAAGAAAATAAAGAGATACTTTCGTTGTAGGGATGTTAGGTAGAAAACGGAGAAATGGTAGGAAGCTTTCGTTGAAAGGACAGGAAGATGGACGGACCGACGGACGGATGGACAGCCATGGACGGTGAGTGAGTTTCGCGGAAGGAGAAAGAGAGTCTCGCTCGCGTAATTAATTAGCGCGAGGTTAATGACTCCCTCGTAGATGTAGGTGGACCTTTTATCTCTCTCTCTCTCTTTCTCTCTCTCTATCACACTCTTTCTATCTCTCTCCGTGTCTGTCTCTCTTTCTCTTTATCTCTCTCCGTCTCTCTCTCTCTCTTTCTATCTTTCTCTGTCTTTCACCATCTTTGTCTCTACCTCTATATCACTCCGTCTCTCTCTCTCTCTCTCTCATACACACACACACACAGTCTTTCTGTCTCTCACATTTTCTTCCTCGCTCTATCCCGTTGCAATAAAAATTAGTAATGGACGAGGTCGCACGTCGCGCTAACCCGTTTCTTCCTTAGTTATTAGAAATAGGAAAAGGAAATAGAAGATAGAGAGAGAAGAAAGAGAGAGAGAGAGAGGGAAAGAAGATACATACATGTGTGAAAAGTTCACGACAAGACGGTCTTTTTTTTTTTTTTTTTTTCTTTTTCTTTTTCTTTGCCTTTCTTTTCTTTTCTTTTTTCTTCGTCCAACATTATCCCCGCAGGTTAAAGTTCATTCTCTGTATATTTATTGCACCGCTGTCTCTAATCTCTCTTCTCAAAGTAATTACGAAACTGTTGGCGCTCCGACGATGAGTAAAGAAAAATAAGGAGAGAGAGAGAGGGAGAGAGAGAGAGAAAATGGATAAAGCAAAACGAAAAGAGTCACGAAAAATTCTGTTTATTTTTTTCTTTTCTTTTTTTTTTTTTTTAGAACGCGAAGTTATGAATATTTTTGAAACACGTGATTTATATCAATTTTATAATCTCTAGTACCGACCTATGCTCACGTACTCGCATCACGTACGCGTCCACGCTCTCTGTATTTGTAATATTTTATCTCTCTCTCTCTCTCTCTCTCTCTCTCTCTCTCTCTCTCTCTCTCTCTCTCTCGTCTATTCTGTATTTTTTGTATATTTTTGTATTTTTTTTTTTTTTTTTAACTAACTGGGAGGAAAAAATAAAGAGTGTAGCGATAAAAAACGATGAGGAGAAATTCGTCACATCCGTTTAATAGCGAAAACAACGGCGTTATGAATTTTTATGTAATATCGTAGTACTAGTGTTAGTAGTGGTGGTAGTAGTAACCATCGACATCCCGTTACAACGGGTTGGATCACGGATCCATGCGTGGATAGCTTTATGAAATATTAAAACGAGTTCGATGGACGATCACGTTGAAAATTTTACGTTCGACGTTCCTGAAAGTCCCCGGCTCATCGGCGAGAATAATCGAGTAAAGCCGATCGAATTATATCTGTACGAGTTATATACGTATATATGTGTCATGTATATGTATGCGTTATGTGTATGTGTGTGTGTGCGCGTGCGCGTGCGCGTGCGTGTGTGTGTACGTACGTATTACCAGTGATATAATATAGTACTAGTATCGCAAATTATTAAATTTTATCTCTACTTAAAAATATTACCTGTACTATTAAATCCCTCTCTCCCCGCCCCACCCCACCCCATTCTCCCTCCTAAGCAATAGCAGTATATCAAAAATTTTATCAAATTTTCGTACATTAATAACATCACAAATTACGATAATTATCTCGTAATGGCGATTAAACGAATCATTAAATTTTCTCATATCGGTGATATTTGAAATGATATAAATTTTTTACGTGTAACGATGGCATTAAGAATTCAATACGATTATCTCGTCGCGGTAATAAGACAAATTACTAAATTTTTTTACACGCACACACACGCACGCACGCACATACCCACGCATGTATGTATATTATTTATGTAATACGTATTATACGTAATGTGCGTGCATAAATACGTATCCGTATGAAGAAATAAAAAAAATTGACGGGGATAGGAATATAGAGAAGAGGAGGAAAGGAATGAAAAAAAGAGGAAAAATAAAAAAAACAAAAAAAAAAGAAGGAAAACAAAAATTAGAAAAGTAGAGAGAGTTAGATACGAGTACGTACGTACGTCGCATGGTTTAGAAAGAAAAGTCTTAGAGGGTGAATCGGGAAAAACGCAACAGGGCGGAAGTACCTCGAACAGATAGCATTGTGTAGATGCCATAGTGGAGATCTCCCTTTTGTTGGGCCGGCATACCCTTGTTCGGCAGGGTGGCGACTTCTCGTACACTCCTTTTCAAAAGTTTTGAAAAAAGAAGAAAGAAAATAGAAATAAAAAAAAAGAAAAAAGACAAAATAAGAAAGACCCCGCTCTCCGAGTTTCTAATCGATCGAGGTGTCGCTTGGAATAGAAAACGAACGGAGAGAAATAAGAAAAGAACAGGAAGAACGAACGAACGAATTCTAAAACTATTAGAATCCGTAATAATAAGTACGTATATTTTCTATTAAACGTAGCGTTTTTCCAATAATTCTCGTAAATTCGAACGTACATTGTCGTATACGGAAATTGTAATGATGATGATGATGATGATGATAATAATAATAATAATAATAATGATATGTATTTATGTTGTGTTATTTACCACGGGCAGCTGCATCGTATTCGATGAAAAATTTCATTTCGACAGTCGGAACGTTTCATCAACGTTTCGATTCAATGGGAATATTAGAGAATATGATAATTATAGTTGATATTCGTTAATTAATATACCGTGTATATGTATCTTTCGTTTCCATGCATAACCACCATTTCATTTTCTCTTTTATCAATTTTGTTATCGTCGACGGATAGGGAGGGAGGGAGAGACAAAGAGACAAAAACAGAAAGAGAGAGAGAGAGAGAGAAAACAAACGTAGATACACACGCACACACATATGTAAATAACAATTTTTTTTTATTACATTCTTCCGATAAAATCAATTATATTCCTTTATTATATATATTAACTTTTTTGATATGCTACATGGTGGCATCTGAAGGTAGCAAGAGAGAGAAAGATATACATACATACATGCATACATACATTCATACACATATATATATATATATATGTACATTTATATATATAGAAGTATATATATATATATATATATATATATATATATGCATTTGTATATATAGAAATGTGTGTGTGTGCTTCCATCTGCGTCTACGGTTTTCCATTTACACGTGCACCTCTCCTAAGTCCTACCATGTTTCTCTGTGCGACAGATCGCACGGATGCGCGTGCACGTGCCACTATTGCAGTTGCTTATGGTGCTGTTGTCGTCCTCGTTCTTGTCCTCATCCTCGTCCTCGTCCTCGTCCTCGTCCTCGTTCTTGTTGTTGTTGCCGCTGTTGTTGTTGTTACTGTTGTTGTTGTTGTTACTGTTGCTGTTACCGTTGTCGTCGTTCAACGTTCTGTGAGCTTCACGAGTTACTCCCCTTTGCGCGAGATAGATTGATAGATAGTTTAATGTACCCTGAGACTATAGAGAGCTCTCTCTCTCTCTCTCTCTCTCTCTCTCTCTCTCTCTCTCTCTCTCTCTCTTACATACACATATACATTCTCTATAACGTAGGTACCGTCGTTAGTCTACTAGTCAGAAAGAGAGAGAGAGAGAGAGAGAGTGTGTTCAATGTGACTCGACAGATTTTGTAACTCTAACAATAACTGTCTTTAGTTAAAACTCTCGATACCTCGCAATTATCATTCATTTTGATTCTCTCGATTAATTAGATACGGATAAATTTGTCGTCTAATAATTAGTATAGTCGATACGTATTCTCTAGGAGATACTCGCTCGTTAACTCGTTGTAATATCATACTATAGACGATATCATCAACAAAGATCAGCATTCGTTCCACCCTGTGTGCATGCATACGTATACATACATATGCATATACATACATACATATACATATACATACATACATATACATATTATATATATATATATATATATATATATATGTATATATATACACATATATATCGTATACCACACGTAACCGATATATTCTCTCGCGAATAATCCTAACTATAGATAAGCACTCTGTTATAAGGAAGGGAAGAGAGAGAGAGAGAGGGGGGGAGGGAGAGGAGTGGCTTTAGCATTGTCGGCGGGACGATCTTACGTGGCAGAGCTTGCGTCTCGATGAACAAAGCACGAAATGGCCGGGCCATTAATCCGGGAAATTATTGTTCGGCCAATGCGATCCCCGATCGATAGTCGAGATGTAGTACTTTATTGTTGGTGAATCTCTCGTTGAGATACTAAACGTCGGAGTTCAGTTTGCTCAACGCAAAAAGGATGGAAACAAAGAGAGAAAGAGAGAGAGAGAGAGAGAGAGAGAGAGAGAGAGAGAGAGAGAGAGAGAGAGAGAGAGAGAGAGAGAGAGAGAGTAAAGAAGGAAAAGGAAAAGAAAGAAAAACACGAGGAAAAAAAAGGGAAAGAAGAAAAATACGAGAGGAAGAAAAGGATAAGAACAATACGGAATCAGCAATCAGCAATCAGCAAACAGACAGTCGAGCAAGTGAGTGAGCGAGCGAGGAAGCAATGAAAAGTCAACAACCAAGAGACCAGAAACATATATCGATCAATCCTTATAATAATTCCTCGTTCGTTATTATTATTTCCTATATATATAATATACATCGTTATTGCACTTACTTACTTACCTTATACCTAAAACGATATAATTTCCGCGTCAGTATCGTCGCATGGGTTTTCGTTTCCATTAATGCGTTCGCGTTCGTTTTAGATTAATTCAGGTACAACGCATTCTACAACGTAATGACGACGATTGCTGGAGGATAATCGAGAGCCAGGGTCGGTAATAGAGGGAGAGGGGGTGGGTTGGAGGAAAGTTGGGGTAGTGTGGGATGGGTGGGAGGGAAGGTGGGCGGACGGGCGAACGTTTGGTGGATAAAATGGAAGGGAAATCATTTCCATTAATAGTAAAACCGACGATATAAGCGGTTTCAATCGTTTGGTGTAGGACTTGTCACAGAGTGACTAGATTGGTAAAGGGTGTAGGCGAGACAGATGGACGGACGGACAAATCGAAAAAGAGAGAGAGAGAGAGAGAGAGAGTGTACTAGGGACGAGGTAAATGTATTAACGTGTACATTAAGTAGATAGTAACGAGTTATCTCTGCACATGTATATGTATATATATATATATATATATATATATATATATATATATCCTATGTTCACGCACACACACACACACACACACGTATGACGACGCATACGCGCATGAAATGAAATTAGAATCCCTACGGAAGTACGAAATATTGTTCGTTATTCAGCTCTCGATCGGTTTAACGTGCTTAATGTTATTTTATTCGATTACCTTTTGAACGTCGATATATATATATATATATATATATATATATATCGAGAATGATTGCTCTTGTTGATAAATATGTAATCGTCAGACTATGAACATGACGAGATCGGGATGGTCGAACATTTATTTTTTCACCGGAAAGTCGAACGATTTAAAATAATAAAAAATTAAAAATCTCTCTAGAAAAGAGAAAAAAAAGGAGTGAGAAAGAGAGAGACGAATGAATGGCTGATATCGATGCATCTAAAAGTCGGTAAAACTTGTCGTTGTCGTCATCGTCGTAGGTGTCGTCGTCGTCGTCGTTGTGTATATATATATATGTGTGTGTGTGTGTGTGTGTGTGTGTGAAAAATCGTTCGATATATCGGCGGAAGTGTCGACGATAGTTTTGGGAAGGAAGCGAGTGTCGAACCGTTGCTGATCATGACGACGTATCGCGATCCAATATATCGTTTGCCACCGAGAAGAGATACTCTCTTTGTGTACTTGTTCCTTTTACTTCTTTTTATTAGAGAGAAAGAGATAGGTATATGGATAGAGAGAAAGAAAGAGAAAGAGAGAGAGAGAGAGAGAGAGAGAGAGAGAGCGTAGCTGTGCACCAATCGAAAAACGCTTTTGTCTTCGACATTCGATAGAAACGAAAAATACGAGGAATCCGGTAAACGAATGGACGTAGGTCGAATCGAGAAAGAGTTGAGGTTATAAAAAGAGAAACAAAGAAGAGATAGGAAACGAAAGAGAGAGAGAGAGAGAGAGAGAGAGAGAGAGAGAAAGATAGATAGATAGATAGAAAGAGAGAAAGAGAGTGAAAAGTGGACAGAGGAAAAATCGTGCTGCTCCTCTCGAGCCACTTCTACCAGGCTTTTGCCGTTCGCGAAAAGGGTGGGAGATGAAAAATACAAGCGAAAAGAAACACCGAGAGAGAGAGAGAGAGAGAGAGAGAGAGAAACCACAGGAAGGAAAGAAAAAAGGATAGAGAACGGTGATAGTATTGGTTGAACCGAGCAGGCGCAAGACGAAGGCGTTAACCGTTTCCGCGAGATGGCTCGTAGAGTTTTGGGGATGGGAGGGGTGGAGTGCAGGGTGGTAGGCGAGCGAGGGTTTGGTTGGGTTCGGTTGGGAGAGGGTTGAGGAGTTTCGGGGTGGGTTTTTCCAACACATCTCTCGGGGTGGTTACTACGAGGATATCGACGGAAGGTCCTCCTCACCAGGTGGTAATAATGGTGGAGGTGGTGGTAATAGTGCGTTGATGGTGTTGGCGATATGATGATGGTGGTGGTAGTGTAGTGGTGGTGCTATATCTCGAAATGGGACGTAATAACGATCCCTGTTACTTCTTCTCTTCGTTCATATATATATATATATATATATATATATATATATATATATATATATATATATATATATATCGTGTTAATATCTCACGTATAATTTCGCTTTCGGATCCCATCGATGGATAATATCGTATCGTCGATTCTGATCTTAAAGGAATATTAACGATCAAAAAAATCGTTCGATCGATGAGATTAGGGGAGTAAGGTTCGGACGATTACAAAAAAAAAAAAAGAATATTTCATATCGCAAATGGTAAACGCTTCTATTTTCTGGAGCGACCGATAATTTTTTATCGGATCTTTTTTGTACATTTTTTTTTTTTTTTTTTTTTTTTTTTTTAATTTTGACCTCGTCTTTTACACGGTCAACGTGGTAATTCTTTCATCGTAGATGGCAAAAGGAAATATTTCGCGCGAACGCTTATTACGCGCTTCCTTACGGTGATTAAGAGTGTATTTTTTTTCTGCTTTTTTTTTTCTTTTTTTTTTTTTCTTTTTTCTTCGAGACTTACAACGTAGAATTTATTTATTTATCGTTAATCCTTAACACACACTGCATACATACATAAATATATATATATTCATAAATAATTAAAAATTTTATTAAATATATATATATAAAAGAAGAAAGAAAATTTCTAAAGAATTTTTAATCTTAAAATAAATATAAGCGAACTTTCCATCCTGTGCGATATCAAACGATATCACAATGACGATACGTAAAATATTATAGATCGACGATTAATTTACATAAATTTTATTATAAGCGTGTCGTCTAATCGCGAGTGTGAACCGTGACAATTTGTCAGTAATAATGCGTTAAGAGGAAGAATTCACACGTAAAAATATTTTCGAGGACGAATTAAGAATAAAAAAGAAAATCAATGAAACGACGGACGATCGTGATCATACGCCAAATTGCGTGCCGATGTTGATAAGATCGACAGCAAAGGGTAAGCGCGCAAGACAGACAGAGAGAGAGAGAGAGAGAGAGAGAGAGAGAGAGAGAGAGAGAGAGAGAGAGAGGATACACACATCGATACACATCGATACACATCGATACGGCTAATATTCCTTCGAACGGGAAGCCAACGTTGCGGCAAATAGATTCGTATCTGAAATACGATCGGCCGATGTCGTTCGATTTTCTAACCGAGTTAGCCAGGAGATCGAGGAAGGATCGAGAAGAGGAAGAGGAGGAGGATCGATCGTTCTCGCTTTGCTCGTACTATGTCGTTGTCGTCGTCGTCGCGCGCGCTACTTCACGAGGATCGACGGTGGAAACGAAACGCTCTTATCGATTCTCGAATCTCCGTTACGGACCCATCGAGGATTCGTCTTCCTTCCCCCTTCGTTATTATCTATGATCGAGATCGTAATTCGTAGCTTTGGCCTTTGTCGAGACTGGTATTATACCAGTAGTATTATATATAGTATAATAATAGTAGTATAATAATAGTTGTAACGTCTGGTAGTGGTTAATAATAGAAGGAGATAGTTTAAGTAGCAACTATATAATAATAATCCTGCTAAACATATTCATAACCAATCAATCGATCAATCGATCAATCGATCAATCGATCAATCGATCAATCGATCGATCGATCGATCGCTCGCTCGCTTCTTTCGAGACCCACCGTGGACTCGCAATTAGGTTTGTTGTTACGACAAATTAGACCTCGTTATTTTACGATCCGCAAAAAAGAAAAAAAGAAAGAAAAAGAAAAGAAAATAAAAACGGGAGGATAACAAAAAGCCCTAAAGTTTAATTTGTAAAATGTCTCGATAAGGAGTGTCCAATTGATTTCATAAAATTATCCAGGAACGAACAACACACCATTGGTCTAAGCCCCGATACTTGCTTGTTTATTTAAAGAAGAATGAAATGATATAAAATAGACGAGCAGGATAGAAAGAGAGAGAGAGAGAGAGAGAGAGAGAAATGAAAATAATGAGAAGAGAAAGAAAGAGAGAGAGAGAGAGTTTACTTTACCTTTCAATTTGACGTTTATTTGCAAAGGGAATTCGATACCCTCGACTTGACGTATATTTTATTACATACATTTGCATTTCGAGGATAGATTCCATGTTTTCTTCTTTACCGACTCTCCCCCCCTCCCACTCTCTCTTTTTATCTGTCTATCTCTCTCTATCACTATCTCTCGACAAATTAATCATTCATACCATTCTCGTATATGAATGTGTATCCAAACGATGTTTACCATATTCCCTCGGCTCCAATAAAGAAAGATCTTCGCGTTAAGTAAACGAAAGTCGAAAACGAAGAAAAAATAAGGACACGGAGGAAAAAAAAAACAAGGAAAAAAAAGTAACGCAACCTACCCTCCATCTTCTGTAGCACCACCCTCTCACCCCCCCCCCTCCTACATACACCTTTCAAGCTCACGTAAGCATCAGGTCGTCAGGGGATGAAATTTTGTAGTTAATAATCCCTAATCGCCCATTTTTGTTCTCCCCCTTACAAATGTCATCCTCGACGACCTAATATCTCCGAAGTCATTTTTTTTGTTTTTGTTTTTTCACTTCCGTTTCTTTTCCTTTTTCTATTCCGATCGAATAGACGCGACTCGCGGTTATCGGCGGACGTCGCAACGATCATTTCTTACGTACTCGCTCGAGAGAAATGAAGTTTGGTGGTGGTGATGGCGATGATGGGGTTGAAGTTGAAGGGTAGTCGTGAGGTAGGGGGTGGCAACGTTCTCGTGAAAAAACGAGCCCACGGTTCTCGCCCAACGACACCTCGCGATCGTTTCTTGCATACTTGCGCGAGATAAAAAGGAAGGGTGGTAGCGGTAGGTGGTGGTGGTGGTGGTGGTGGTGGTGGTGGTGATGCTGGGGATCGAGGGTTAGAGGATAAAGGGTGGGTGTGCAGGGTTGGTGGCGGGGAGGGAGGGGGTGGCAGTGTCCTCGCGAAAACACGTTCGAGTTCGTCCGGAACGAGTGTCGTTACGCGGTCCGTTAAACGTCCGTTCCGATGGGCAATGGCCAATGAAGTTGGTAATTGCGATGGCACTCTCGCACAGATCGAAGGGAAGATTAATTCGATTCGTTTGCTCGCGGGCAATACGCGTTGTGTATTGTATGGACAAAAGGGGGATGATAAGCGGAGCAAATTGATATCCATTGAATTACCGCGTACGAGGGCTCACGGGCGACGTAGGCTCCTATGATGATCGCTCAAAAGCGATCGGACTGGATACGATCTCTTTCTTTTTTATTTTCTTTATTTTATTTTATTTTTTTTTTTCCAATTATCGTCTTTTATTTTCCATCTTTCTCATTTTCTGCCTCCGCATATCTTTCGCACCTCCCCCCTCCCCCCGTTTCTTCTACCCCTTGTCCTTACCCTCCTACTTTCGCTCACTTTGTTATTTTTTATCACTTTTTATTTCTTTTTATTTTGTTTTTGTTTTCAATTTTTTTTTTTTTTTTTTTTTTATTTCACTCTTTTTCACGACCTTTTTATTTTCAACTTTTTGCCCGCTCGTTTGATGGATTGGACGCGTTCCAACCAACTATGGCCGGGGCTTTGAGATAAACGAAAGAAATATCGTCGGTCAAAGTAATATACAAGGTGATCCATTTCAATCGATAAATGAATGAAATATAGTCATCTTGGAAAGTAAAATGGATTGTAAGGGATATTTATTATCCTTTTGTTTTTTTTTTTTTTTTTTTTGCTTTTTATATATATTTTTGTTGTTGTTGTTTTCACAGTTTGAAATATAGTAGTTCAATAGAAGGAGTATTATATCTCATTCGATATATATATTTTGTTCGTATGTGTATGTTAAAACGAGGTCATTCATTCGATTATTTATACACTTAGGTATATTACTTGGGGAATAAAATGGATAAGTAAGAAATATTTATCATTCTTTCGAATTTCTTTTTTCTTTCTTTCTTTCCTTCTTTTTCTTTTTTTAGACATACGAGAATAATTTAACCATAGAATATTCTACAATATTTGATAACATCTTTCGTTCGTGTGTATATATTAAAATGAGGACATTTATTCGATTGTTATTTATACACGTAAGTGTATATATATACATATATAATTCAGAGTTAAAATAAATTGTGAAAAAGGATTTAATATTTTTTTTTTCCTTACGAAAATTGTTCATTTGCGGAATATTCATTTATTCGATAAAATCGAATTTCATTATTTTATTTATAAATTTATATATATATATATATATATATATATATATATATATAATATATGAATAATGCATTTAATTATAATATAATAAATAAATTATATATATATATATATATATATATATATATATATATATATTTATGTATATATATATGAAACGACGCTATTTTCTCAACTATTTATACGCATATATTATTATACCTCCTTTGTGTCTGTCCTTATATAATTAATTTTAAAAAAATGTAATCCTCTGTAAGGGGTATGTAACCGTTTACAAGGGAAAATTCGATAGGAGAAATGGCGGAAAATTTCTATTTCAAAGCTACCGAAGTAATCTCGACGAAAGGAGAAAGAAGATGAAGGAAGAGGTAGAGTGAAAGGAGAAAGAGAGAGAGAGAGAGAGAGAGAGAGAGAGAGAGAGAGAGAGAGAGAGAGAGAGAGAGAGAGAGAATGAGGAAGAGGTTGAGAAATAAGGGAATGCCAAAGCAGAGCTAGATCCGATCGATCCGATCGATCCGTATATTCGATCGATCGATCGTTCGAGTTTCACGCCTTCTCAATAATTACTAATTGTGACCGGGTTATTGTGTTACGGGTATGCGATTATCGCGTTTTACGTGGAGTCACCCTTTTCCGATATTCGATTATCGATCCGTAGTCAACTTTAACGACAAGCTCTTTCTATCGTTTTATGGGGAAGGGGGGAGGGGGGAATAAAGCATTACGGAAAAACTCTTCCTGAAATAAACTACAAATAAATAAATAAATAAATAAATAAATAAATAAATAAATAAATGAATAAATAAATGAATGAATGAATGAATGAATAAAACAGAAAAACATTTGTTGAAAACAAATCGTTCGATAAATAAATATATCGCGAACGTTCGAACGAAAATAGTCGTGTTGATCGTTCTCTCGTATCGTGCGTGCATGTGCGGCGTACGCGTGTGCGTGTGTGCGTGCATATATATAGTGTTTTTTTTAATTCTTTATTTCTATTTTTTAATTCTTTTTTTTTCTCTATACCGATTACGTCAAACGAGCAGATAGAGAAAAGAGATAGAGAGAGGGGGGAGGGGGTGGAGAGAGAATTTTCATTGTTGGATCGTTTCCCCATTCCGTCACGCGGAATTTCGTTATATCACCTGCACCGAAAATTGTATTCTCCGCAGTGAATTTAATTACACGGGAAAACGCGATATATACATACCTATACAGATATACATATATATATATATATATATATATATATATATATATATCTGATATGTACATATATCGATATATATATATATATATATATATATATATATCGAAACGGCTCGTATACACCAGTTCGTCAAATATTCACAATTTTTTATTTAAAATTTTATTCGATTCACGGATTAATATCGGAACGCCCGCCGGTAACCGTTTGTTAGTATCAAAAACGAATGATAGAAATAGTAATACATATATCTATTACTACTAGTACTACTACTACTACTACTACCACTACTACTACTACTACTAGCAGTAGTAGTAACTACTATACCGATAATACGATCTACTATCGATTGGATTCTTAGAAAAGTGAAGGAAAATGAAATTGAAATAGAAGTCGATGCGGAAGAAGCCGAACAAGAAAAAGAAGAAGGAGGAGGAGGAAAAATGAAGACATTTTTTACAACAACAACGACAACGACAAAAAGAGAGCAAAAAAAAATGGAAGAAAGATGGATTGAAGAGAGAAAGAGATAGATAGATAGATAGATAGATAGACTTATAGTCTATGGGATTCTCTCTCTCGATCGCATTAAGGGTTAGAACCTCGTTCGCGCCCAGATTCGAAATGGTCGCAGTGCCGTAGTCGCGCGCTCTCGATGGCAGGTTTTATCGAATTGCGAAGAGGGTGGTCCGGGTTGAGGGAGGGGGATTGGGTGAGTGGGCGGAGCGGGTCGGTCGGAGGGATGGCGAGGGTTTCGGAAGGTTGGAGTTAGTATCAAATGGAACAGACATTACGTCGATAACATTTTCCATCGTCGTACTCGCGGCTGATGTCCGACAAATCGATATTCGGAGCAGCAACGGGACAACGAGCCCAGGGCCAGCTAGACCAACCCTCATCCCTCTCTGTCCTCCACCGACCTCACTCCCTCCCTCCCTCCCACCTTCTCCCACCTATTTGCCGTTTCTCCCATCGGCGACACGACTAACCTCCTCCCTTCCCTCTCTCTCTCTCTCTCTCTCTCACTCTATCTATCTATCTATCTATCTATCTATCTATCTATCTATCACTATCTCTATCTATCCTTCTGTCTATCTTTATTTCTCTTGACTCGTCTTTGTTTCTCTTTTTCTCCGTTTGTTGTCAGTCCCAATCGAGAAAAAGATTTTGCCCCATTTTAATCTCGTTCGCCGATTTAATGCTTCTTTCATTTCTTCTCTCGATGACTTCTATTTTTTCCTTTATTTTATTTGATTTGATTTGATTTTATTTTATTTTATTTTGCCGATAATCGAACACAAATGCATTCTTACGATCCTTTATCGCGTTAATATTATCGTGTTAATATTATCATTTAATATTATTGCATATGAGTACAAAATATTTATTGCGATGATATACGTGTGTGTTTATATGCATAATAATAATAATTATATAATTATTACGCGATATATGTAATACCAATGTACGTATAGAAAATATGTTATATATTCAGATAGAATTGATATTATTAATGTAACGAATAATTTGTAATGTACTTTGTTTTCTTTTTCTTTTTGTTTTATCTTTTTCTTTTTTTTTTGTTTTAACGAATTCGTGTTATCGCGATTCTCCTTAATTGTATTCTTTTTTGTCCTGTTTTTATTTCTTTTTTTTTTTTCATTTATTTATTCATTACTCGATATTAAAAATTTTGCGCGAGCTTTTCGACCAAGCAATACCTTATGTACGCGACATATATATATATACATTTAGGTGTGTCTATATACGTAGAACTTCATTGTCCGAGGTCGAACAAATAAGTCGACGATTCGATTCGATTTCACTTTGCCGTTAGAGTTAACCGAGAGAGGACTAAAGTGTTTCTTCCATCTACCAACGAAAGAAGGAGTCCCATTCTTCTATCTTTCGTTTCTTCTCATTCTTTTCTATTGTTCTTTATATATATATATATATATATATATATATATATATATATTTCTCTTTCTCTCGCATATCCTATCTATCCATCTATCCGACCATATATATATATATATATATATATATATATATATATATATATATATATCTTTATCTCTTGTTCGTTGTTCGGACTTTCGCGTTTCGAGAAATTCGATTGTCACCTCTCTCCGCGACAACGGGTTTGACCTATTCGATCTCGCGAGAGGGTTGAGTAGATCCTTCCTTGTTGATATCTCACGATTCAAGAAACTACATAGCCATTCTTTCGATATATATATATATATATATATATATATATATATATATATATATATATAATATCCTTTTCCTCGTTCGTCCTTTCAATAATAATTTCATTTCACGTGACGAAGTTATCGTTATCCGATTTCTAATACCTTTCCAATATCGAAGAAGGAGACCCTACTCCGGTCCCTTTGGAAAAAAAGGAAGTAAAAAAAAGAAGTAAATAAAAAAAAAGAAATAAAAAGAAGAACAAAAGAGTGATGTAAGAGTAGAATGAGAAGGAACTTATCTATCGCCGGTAATATTAGGAGGAGTAGGAGGAAGATGAGGATGAAGATGAAAATGACGAGGATAAGATTGAAAGAAAAAGAAATGAACGAGCTAAGAGATATAAAGACATATAAGAAAAGAAAAAAAAAAAAAGAAAAAGAAAAACTAAGAAATAATAGAAAGAATAGAAACGTCGTAAGAAGTTTTTCATCGAGCGATTAATTTTTTTTTTTTTTCTTTTTATTCTTTTTGTCTTATCGCATCGAAAATTTTTCCTTTTCCCTTTTCTCATTGTTTTCTATATTTCTTTATTCATTCATTTACTTATTTTTATTTATTCGTTTCTTCGCCATATGTATTACGTCACACGGTCTTATATCATAGTTCTATAGATACGTTATCCTTAGTTACGTTTTAAACGCGTTTGGATTTATAAGAAAGCATTGGACATAGAGAAAGAAAAAACGGTACAACACCACCACCATCCACCCACCTCCCCGACACCCTTCGCCACCCTTCTCCCAGGTTGGCCACTTGGAAAATCGAGAGAGTTTCTCGATAACCGAGATTTATCGAACTCGTGTTAACGACCCCCGCGATTCTCGAGAGTTTCTCGGACACCTTCCTATCTTTACGTTTCTCTCTCTCTCTCTCTCTCTCTCTCTCTTTCTCTTGATCTCTTTAAAAGAGGATAGAATTCGTAGTTAGGAATTCGAATTATCGTCTAGGAGAACGAACGAACGAACGATCCTCGAAAACTCCTTCTATCGATTTAAAATGTCAATCAATCTGTAGACGAGTTAAATTCTCGACAGAAATTTAACGGATTAGAATTTAAATCAGAATCTGTAATGATTTGAGAATTAAACGAGTACATCAGTCACGTGGTCGACGTATTATTATTATTATTATTATTATTATTATTATTATTATTATTATTATTATTATTATTATTATTATTATTATTATTGTAATCTTTCTGCCATTTATACGGGTAATGACCTGATTAGACGGGGCTCTAACAATTCATCATCACCATCATTATCATCATCATCATCATTGTCATCAACGTCATCATCATCATCATCATCATCATTATTATTATTATTATTATTATTATTATTATTGTTATTGTTATAAATATTATTATTATTACTACTACCGGTACCACCATCAACACTGTCGTCGTTATTATTAACTATTGCATTATAATTTTTCATTATCGTGCAATCCATATATTTCAAACAATTATTTATCTTTACGCCAATACCGTACCACTTCCCTCTACTATATCGTATAAGCAAACTTTCATTATTTGATTTCTCCTAATTAGCTTTATGCAATTGACGTAATTCTCGTAATTAAATTTGCAGTTTTGCAGAAAGCCGAACTCTCTCTAGCGGTACAAAGAAGAGAGAAAGAGAAAGAGAGAAAGAGAGGCAGAGTAAATGAGAGAGAAAGATATAGAGGAAGGTGGTATGGGGAGGGGTGGGTAAGGGGAGACGGTAAAGGGGTAAAAAATAGAAGAGAAGAGAAGAGAGAGAGAGAGGGAGAGAGAGAGAGAGTAGAATAAATGAACACGTAAATTAAAAAAGAATTGCGAAATGCATAATCACCGTTTGAAATTACTACCGAATTATTCCGACGAGATGGCCGACGCTTACTAATTATAAGCGACGGTAGGTTAGCCGTTGTCGAAACAGTAACAAACGCCTTGACTCGCAATTCCGTTCCGTTCCGTTCCGTTCCGTTCCGTTCCGTTCCGTTCCATCCCATTCCATTCCATCCCATTCCATTCCATTTTCTCTGTCTGTGTTTCGTTAATATTTTTCTTTCGTGTCTGAGATAATGAATTTTCTGATTTAAACTCACACAAAAACTCCGGGCCTTTGTAAACTTTAATTATAAATTACTCGATGTTTGATATAAAGAAATGAAATAGAAAAAGAGAGAGAGTGAGAGAGAGAGAGAGAGAGAGAGAGAGAGTAATGAAAAGAGATAGAAAAGGAGCACGAGGTGGAAAAAGTGGGGTTTGGTGGATGGGGGTAGGGTGAGGTTAAAAGAGAAAGAGCAAAGGGGTGTGAGTGTAGCGGCAGGGCGGGGGAGGGAGACACGTCGGGTCGGCGATCGAATAGATTAAAGCGTCGCAAATTTTTCTTTTTTCTTTTCTCTTCTTTTCTTCTCTTTTCTTTTCTTTTACGCCCGGTTAAATATATTATTTCGTTAGTTTGCCCGTACCGAAACGAGATTTTATTCGATCGATTGGTCGATCGTCGGCGAACAAAAATTTTCGTGTTCGATCTTTTATATATATATATATATATATATATCTTTCTGTTCTTTTCCTCTTTCTTTTTTCTAAATGCTTCGGCAACGCAATTTTGGTAGCTCGTCGTAAAGGGTGACACAGGTAGATGTAGAGATAGTGGGTGAAAAAGAAAAAGAGAAATAGAGAGAGAGAGAGAGAGAGAGAGAGAGAGAGAGAGAGATAAAGATAGATAGATAGATAGATAGAGATAGAGATAGATGGTTGGAGAAGCGTGTAGAGCGAACGAAGGGGCGAGGAGAGGGCAGGTGGGGTAGGGGTAAAAACGTCATAACTGGGTAGGATACGTCATCTCGGTCGGATGTGATCGATTCGAGAGTGCACCGACGGAAATTAGATTTCAACGAGTTCGCCGTAAGCTTTCTCTCTCTCTCTATCCCTCTCTCTCTCTCTCTCTCATACTCTCTCTCTCTCTCTCTCTCTCTCTCTCTCTCTCTCTCTCTCTCTCTCACGCGCGCGCTATCGCTTTGACATGACGAATCGTCACGGTTGGTATAGGATCGATCGATTCGTTCAGATCTTCGGTAAGATTCAAGGAGAGTGGTGACGGAGGGGCGGGAGGGGAGGGAGGAGGAGGAGGGTTAAGAGGGTAAGAGGAACGTTAGACGGACGTTCAACGTGCCGTGGTGCTGATGACGACGATAGAGGGAGGTAAAGGCGAGCGAACGAAAGGAAAAAAAAAAAACTAGAGTGGGAGGGAGGGAGGGAGAGAGAGAAAGAAAAGAAAAGAGGAACGAGTTTCAACGACTCGTTCGTTGGACGGAGGAAGAAAAAACAAGTAAGGGTGGGGAGGAGAGTAATTAACAGGCAACGTTGAAATTATTACATAATTCGACACATAATCGATTCGACGTTGATCGATCGTCCCCCTCCCAACCCCTCCCGCCGAACCACTAATAGATCGATCGAACAGATCGATAGACGGGGTATTTATCGGATCGTTTAATTATCATACCTTTCGCTCCGTACTCCGTCCAATCTGTCATCTCTGTGTCTGCTGTTTCATTCGAATGAAAAAGTTAAGAGATAATAAAAAAAGAAATTGAATGAATGAAGAGAAAGAGAGAGAGAGAGAGAGAATATTGACCTAATATATATATATATATATATATATATATATATATATATATATATATATATGACTTCATAAAATAGTAAGGTTGGCGAGATTACGCGTGAAAATCGAAACGATAGTCGATAGGAGCGAGTGAAGGAGATCGGGGAAGGGGTAAGGAAAACGAAAATAACAAAAAGAGGAAGAAAGAAGAAAGAAGAAAGAATGAGAAGGAAGAGAGAGAGAGAGAGAGAGAGAGAGAGAGAGAGACGCACATCGATATTAGACGCGTATCTTGGCGGTCTTCGAATAAATCCACCACCCACTCGACATTCCACGAACGCCATAGGACCGGAGGAACAATTTTTAATAAAAATTTCAACGTGCTAGTCGACCAACCACCGAGCGCGCTGTCCTTGGCAGCGTCTTCTCTCTCTCTCTCTCTCTCTCTCTCTCTCTCTCTCTCTCTCTCTCTCTCTCTCTCTTTCGTTCTCTATTTGTCTATCCTCTTTTGTCTTTTTCTCCCTCCCTTTAGATAGCCCTCCTCCATTCGAAGACCATCGGTAT
>OU964966.1:6841447-6852847 GCA_918808275.2 Dolichovespula sylvestris
TATATACGTATATATATTTATACATATCCTTGATATCTCGTTGAAAATGGTCTTTAAAGTCTTGTCATCTTCACAGAAAGAAATAAAGAGAGAGACAGAGAGAGAGAGAGAGAGAGAGAGAGAGAGAGAGAGAGAGAGAGAGAGAGAGAGAGAATCGTATCTGAAAAGGATGATTGTTTTACGAAAGGATTCCATCTACTTTTACCCGGGGTCAACCCTACAGTTTCTAATTATAAGGATACACATTATAATTATCAGAGAGGAAGAGATGTAATGTACATATATGTATACAACAAACATACGTACGTACTGTACATACATGCATCGTATTTCCGTTGTTTACAGTGGACGTAAACAAAGCTAGAGAGCATTCTCCCCCTCCCTCTCTGTTAGGGAATACAAGTAGGAATGGAGTATATGTAAATAGTATGCGTAGAGGGGTAAAGGGAGAAGTGAACAAACACCTTCCAGCGCATCGTTCAGAGTCTACTACTCTCGGTATCCGGTTGTTCTCTCTCTCTCTCTCTCTCTCTTTATCTCTCTCTCTCTCTCTCTCTATCTATCTATCTATCTATCTCTCTCATTCTTACTCATCGAAAAGTCCACGCAGAGAGAAGCCGAGCGATTTCTGTCGGTGCATGCATTTAGCGCGGTGGACATTTACGGACGTATAGGTGTACTATAAGTATATATCTATGGGGTTTAACGTTTTCCGGGTACTAACGACGGTACGGTAACGAGGGACTCGAACTAAGGATCACCAAGCGAGCAAGCTAGCGAGCAAGTAAGTAAGCAAGTAAGCAAGTAAGAGTAAGTAAGCAAGTAAGCAAGTAAGCGAGCCAAGGAAGAGGATAAGAAGTGTAAGAGAGGAGGATATGGGGTAGCCTCTTGGAAGCCATACGACAACGACGAAGACGACGGAGATGAAGAAGAAGAAGAAGAAGAAGAAGAAGAAGAAGAATAAGAATAATAAGAAGACCAGCAGCAACGGCAGCATCTCACGATGCGAAAGAATCGTGAGCAGGAGGGAGGAAAAGGGCAGGAGCAGAGGGCAAGGCGTGTTACGACGTAGAAAAGGGAGATGCACGACGTGGCGCAGAAGAGACGAGCTAAAAGAGGTGAAGATGGAGAAGATGCGAGATGAGGAGGAGGAGGAGGAGGACTGGCTCCGGGAGTCGGAACGAACGGTCGGTGAGATAGGAGGCGGCAGCCAGCAATTACTAGCTGGAATGTCTGAGAACGCGTGGGACTCTGATCCTAAAGGCTCCGACCACGACAAACTCTTCCGATGCACTCCCTCCCTCCCAACCTCCCTCACTACCTTCCTCACAAACTCTCTCTCTTGCTCTACCAACTTACCTACCTACCTACCTACCTACCTACCTACCTACCTACCTACCTACCTACCTATCCACCTTCCTCTCTACCTCCCCTCTCACTCCCACCTCTCTCCCTTCGACCGGCCACAACGTCTTGCCATCTCGCTTTACCTCCCATCGAGCCAAAGAGGATGGGTCCGCGGGCCCCCGAGAATCTTTCTCTATAGGGTGACTCTCATGTAAAACCCTCTTAAAACTCTCCGACGAAATCTGTGTATACGTTTACCTGTTGAAAATTCCTATCTATACACCTGCCCGTTGTGTTTTTATTTTTCCTTTAATTTTATATACATATATATCTGTATATAAAATATATGTATGTATGTATTTATATAATTGTATTTCTATAATTTATATATACATATTTTTATTTAATTTTATATATATATATATATGTATGTATGTATAAAATCGATTAAAATTATTTTGTAGATCTTACAGTCAGAATCTCGATTTCGATTAGATTATGAGTAATCGACGTAATACGAACTTAGACGGAGTACGTTATAAACGGATCGTGTGTTATAAATTCATAGATCCTTTTTTTTTATACTACTACTACTACTACTACTACTACTACTGCTACTATTAATAATAATAATAATATGAAGAAGAAGAAGAAGAAGAAGAACAACAAAAAATTAAAAATAGATGGAGGTTGTGTTTTATAGGATCTTGTCGAATGGGACTGCACGCACTTACGGTTACACGCACGTTTTACAAGCGCATACGTATGAATACATTATATCTACACAAACACACACATACATACATACATACATATATATATATATATACATACACACATATATATATATATATATATCTACTTCTTTCGAACTCGTGCTCGATAAATTCGTAAAACGTTCTACGAGGAGTACTTACGACGAAGAAAGAACGAGAGAAAGAACGAAAGAGAGAGAGAGAGAGACAGTGTGAATTATAACTCTTCCACTCTTTGCTGCTGCTTCATTCTTTGTCTCTCTTCCCATATGTAATCCGTTTCCGTCGTCTAGCTGTGAGACACGAGACGAGACCAGGAGAGTTAGGGGTGGTGGGTAGAGGTAGAAGTGGGGAGGGAGAGATAGAAGAGAGACGAGACGAGAGGAGAGAAGGAAAGAAGAGAAGATCTTTCTCTCTCTCTCTCTCTCTCTCTCTCTCTCTCTCTCTCTATCTTTCTCCGTCTCGTAGAGAAGACACCTCTCGAATACCGATCGACTCCAAGAAGGAAAAGTAGTATTCCCGGTGGTGGTCGGGTGGACGGGGAGGGACCACACCGACCAGTCGAGAGTGGGATATGCGATTATATAACCCGAAGGCTCTTTTCTCCATGTAAGACGATCGTCGGATGGGCACTGTGGGAGCCCACGCGAGGGAGATCGTCAAACGATCGTTTGCGTTTATGGAGACGTTCAATATTTTCCATTTTACGTCCCGTTGCTATGGACAATGATGTACCTTTATTTTCATATTGGAAAACATATTCGTGGGTGAGGGGGGGGTGGGAGGTTGGGTGGCGTTTATAATCGAAGTAACAACAAACGATAACATTTCGATTATCTCTCAACGATTTTTTAACCCTTATTATTATTTTTATTTTTATCCCCGTCAACGTAGTCGTAGTCGTCATCGTCATTATTATTTATTATTATTATCGTTATCGTGACAACATTAAAATATAATAATTCGTAAAATGTTACATCATCGCGTTTACGGGAAGAAGAAACTTATCGGAATATTTCGTTTCAACGTTTTATTACACGAACGACAAACATTCTCCCCTTTTTCTAGATTTCTCGCGGCACTTACGTATACGCGTGTTCGGGTCCGATCGAAATCGTCAATATCGGCGTTAAGGATGTACGTGAAAGAGAAAGATAAGGGGAAAGAGAAAGAGAAAGAGAAAGAGAAAGAGAAAGGAAAAAGTATTACGCGCGCGCGCGCACGCACGTATGTGGCTCCTCGTAAAGGTACTAACGACCAAACTCATATTCCACTTTTATGCGCCACCGGTATATATATATAGGCCCTGCCTTTTTTCCGCATAAATTCGTACGTGCTCCATAAAGCGCGTGTTATATCTACGTATGCCACGTGTGTGCGAGAGAGAAAGAGAGAGAGAGAGAGAGAGAGAGGGGGCGAGTAGGTAGGGGGTGGGGGGAGGAAAAAACGAGAGAATGAGGCATGTAAAAGGTGAGATATAAATGCGTGATATACGATACGGTGTAAGTTAGGGTGACACGTCGATCGCTCGTAGTGCCCTCTCTCGTACATACAACGATATTTCGATCCCAAGGAAAAGTTTCTTTTATTTGTATTTTTTGTATCTTCTTTTTTTTTTTTTTACTTTCATTCATTCCTTCTTTCTTTCTTTCATTCATTTTCGCTCTTTATTTTCTTTATACTTTGCTCTCTTTCGTTCCCTTCGGTTTTCTTTACCCGGTCTCATTTCTCTTTTATTATTTCTTTTTCCTTTCTCCCTCTCTCCTACTCCTCCTCCTTCTCCTCCTCCTCCTCCTTTATCTTTTTGTTTATTTATTTATTTATTTATTTTTTTTTCTTTAAGAACACCTGAGCTCCTACAAATAATTGCATTATTTATTAGGCTGATACGCGCCGTCCGATCTTTTTTATAAGCGTTACACTTTATTCCCACGCGTCGATGATTAAAAAGTACGATCCTTTCGCCGTTAATTTTTCAACAAGCACGAAGGTAGACGAGAGAAAGGGGAGAAAAAAGGAAAGAAATGAAACACGGGAAGTGGAGGGGGGCAAAAGGAAAAAGGAAGGCACGATCTTAGCGCGCTACTATTTAAATACGACCTATGCGTCGTTATTATTATTTATATCCCCCTTTTTTATCCCGTCTTCTTCCTCCTCCTCCTCTTCTTCCTCTTCTTCTTCTTCTTTTGCTTCTTTTTCTGGAATTATTAAACGTATTATGTATGTTGTCAAAGAGTGAGGAAACTCTATTACGTCCATCATTGTTACACTTTTCTTATTTATGTTTCCTTTCATTTTCTTTTTAAAGAAAGAGAGTGATAGAGAGAGAAAGAAAGAAAGGGAGAGATAGAGAGAGAGAGAGAGAGAGAGAGAGAGACAAAGAGCACCCTATATCACGTCCTATTACTTTACCCAAGTTCGTAGGATAAAGTCAATGAACTTTAACCTTGCGTCGAAGTGATCCCTCTCGAAGGATACCAAGAAGAAGAAGAAGAAGAAGAAGAAGAAGAAGAAGAAGAAGAAGAAGCTTTCCTTTCAAAGATCGAACCATCGCCGTTCGTCAATGTCCTCCGACGTGTCCCGAAAGCTCCTTCCCCGTCATTCTCTAAGTTAAAGGAAGGAAGGAAGGGTAAGGGAAGAAATTTGGAGAATCCTTTTGTCGCGTCCAACTTCACGTATCCGTTAAGAGTAGGCAGATCAGTTCGAAGATTATTCTCTACCTCCGTCGCTTTTGCTTTTACCACGATAGAGAGAGAGAGAGAGAGAGAGAGAGAGAGAGAGAGAGAGAGAGAGTGACCATGAGAAATTGCTTGCTCGGGATGTCGGATAATCACGAACACCCTGTACGTGAACCGGTAGGATTACGCGACCCTGTGCGAGCATATACTATCTCTCTCTCTCTCTCTCTCTCTCGTTCGTTCGTTCGTTCGCTCAGTCTTTCATTCTCTCCTACGCGTAACGTCGCATCCTCTCTCCGAGCAACGTCCCTGTCTCACAAATCTTCTCTTGTCTCATCCGTTAAACTCTGAAATACTCGAGCGTAATCAATGAGAGAAAGAGACGATGTTTGTGTGACATATACGTAAATGTATACGTACGTACATACGTACATACATATACATTCATATATATATATATGTGTGTGTGTGTGTGTGTGTGTATACATACATACATGTTCGATATGCGTGTATTTCTCTTCGAACGATTCGCATCTCAAAGCGAGCCGTGTACCGATTTTTACTCTACCTCCTTCTACCCCCACCTTCACCTCCACCTCCACCTCCACCTCCACCTCCACCTCCACCTTCACCTCCTTCGATAAGTTCCTCTTTCCTTTAACGAATGTCTATCTCTCCTCTTCTTTCGGTTTAAAACGACTAAATAAATAGATAGAAATTTTCTCACGCTTTTCAACCACTCGAGAGACGACAACGTCAAACCATTCTCGATACACACACACACACACACACACACACACGCACACACACGCTCCCAGCCCCGACGTACCGACGATTTGGATCACGAGTTGTAATGTATAAAACCTGTAAGAAAGACAGAGAGAGAGAGAGAGAGAGAGAGAGAGGAGACGTATGCATTATCTCTGAACAATAAGCGAGACATTTCCAAGATGAGATATTACGTTAGTAGATATCGTCGAAATGAATCGATTCGCTGTATGAACGGGACACCTGGAGTCTCCGGTTGGAGATTAGTTCGTCCCGTAAAAACGGTGGTGCACATTCTCGAACTATGACGAGTGGACGTAAATGTGAACGACGTGCAAAGAAAGAGAGAGATAGATAGATAGATAGATAGATAGATAGATAGAGAGAGAGAGAGAGAGAGAAAGAATCTAAGAGTGACGTTCTTGCGATTGCAAGCCAACAAACAGCTTCGAACTTTACTGCAGCAGCCTCTTTCTACTTATATCTATATATATATATATATACATATGCACATACATATATATATATATATATATATATATATATATATATATAAATGTATATGTGTATATATTAGCTTTCTCGTCTTCTTACTCTTCTAACGTTGATGGATAGCCTCGTAAACGGACGTAGAAGGAAAGTGCTTTAATTTTCGCTAACGTTAGTCGTCGTCATAGTCATCGCCATCGTCGTTTGTAGTCGTCGTTTGTAGTCGTCGTCGTCGTCGTAGTCGTAGTCGTGCTGAGAAAGGACCTACGAACTGGATCTCTTCTCGAAGGATCCCTACGAAGGGATCATATCGCGTCTCCTCTCTCTCTCTCTCTCTCTCTCTCTCTCTCTCTTTCTCTATTTTACATACAAACACACATACACACTCTTTCTCTTTGTCTTTGTCTTTCTACTTTCCAGCAACTCCCCTCTCACACCCAATCCCATTTTGGTCCCTAACTCCTACCACTCCCGATAAGTTTCGAACGCCGTTTGCTCGCCTCTCTCTCTCTCTCTCTCTCTCTCTCTCTCTTTCCTACGTCGCGCTTTTCTCGATGAATTATTCAAAGGACGACGCGCCTAGCCGAATAAAACCGACTTCCGAGCGTTAAACGTCCCGCCAACGATACCTTTCCTCGCGTTTCATGCACGCGACTCGCTTAAATTGCCTGTTTTAGAGCTCACTCAGTTACTCTCTCTCTCTCTCTCTCTCTCTCTCTCTCTCTCTTTGTCTTCGTCCTCGTCTACTTATTCGAAGTAACCTTTCCACTTCGACCTCCGGTGGGATTGGTACTCACTGCTCTCACTCCAATTCTGTACTACGCGACGCGATGACGAATTTATGAGATTTCTTACTAAAACGAAAAGGGCGCAACACCTTTAGCAAAAGTTGTTCTCGTATTTTCTATCTTTCACCCCTTTTTTTCTACCCCCTCTCCCTTTCTCCTTATCTTTTTCTCCCTTTTTTGTTTCCCCTTTCTCTCTCTCTCTCTCTCTCTCTCTGTCTCTCTCTATCTCTCTGTCTCTCTATCTCTCTTTCCCTTTTCTATTTTCCTTATTTCGTATATTTGCATTTCCCCGGATTTATTCTCGTCGCGTTTTTATAAGCGTACAAATCCTTCCCCCTCCCCCCTACCACCCACCCCCTCTTCCTAAACCGGTTAGATGTTTCATTGGGACGAAGATTTATTGGGTATTTAAGATCCGAATCATTTCTTCGATATTATTTTCTTCCTTTCGAATGATTTATTTATTTATTTATTTATTTATTTATTTATTTATTTATTTAATTAATTAATTAATTTCTTTATTTATTTATATATTTTATAATTATTTCTTTTCGCGATTGCACGTAGTAACGATACCAACAAGTTCATTTCACAGCCGGCGAATACAATTTTCGTGATATTTGAAATATTTTGATAATAGGAGGAGAGAAAAAAAATTTGTACGTTTTCTAGTTATTCCGTGGACTGTAATCTCAGTTATGTCCCGTGGAATATTTGCATTTTATTGATATGTATAAACTTACACACACACACACACACACACACACACAGGAAAGATAGACAGACAGACACAAACAAACGTTGGTTATAACAGTTTGTAGAAAGAGCTCTCTCTCTCTCTCTCTCTCTCTCTCTCTCGGTTAAAATGAAGATTTTCTACATATTTTATTCCATTCCTTTTTTTTTCTTTTTTGTTTTTTATGCGTTTTCCTTTCTCTTCCTCTCCCCTCCTACCTTATATCTCCTTTTTCTTTCCCCGTTTTTTCTTCTCGTCGTTTCTTTCTTTCTCTCTCTCTCTCTCTCTCTCTCTCTCTCTCTCTCTCTCTCTCTCTCTCTCTCTCTTCCACCATTCCTACAACATTATTTTTCGGATGAACATTCACGGTTAAACCGGAAGTAGAGCAACATCGTTCGGCCCTGGTTATTGTTCCGAAAAAGGGCGTTATTATTATAATCGGCTTGCGCAAGACGTAATCGTACTTTTAGGTTACCGCACGGCCCTCCATCCCTTCCCCGAACTGCCCTGCTCCCTCCCCTTCCACCCCCTGGCCGCCCACTATACAGCGAAAGAGAACCATTATATATCTATATTCTTCCACGAAATCGCGGACTGCAATTTTCAAGCTGCATAGAGCTTCGCAAGCACGCGCGCTCCAGTGTGCTTTTCGTATTAGCTGACGTTTTCGTTTCCTCTCCGAGCGGCAAATTTTCAAGTAATTCCATGCTCTCTCTCTCTCTCTCTCTCTCTCTCTGCTTCTCTTTCTCCTTCTGTTATTCTACTTTTTTCTCCCCCTTCCCTTTTTTCTTCTTTTATTTTTTTTTTCTTCTTCTTCTTTTTCACCGAGGTAAATACCGACGGCTATCCGCTGGCTCGCGTGTTTTATGCCCCGGGATCAAGCCCGTGATTTAATTTCTTTATTCCGAGGAATGGTAAATTTTCGTGAATCGCCGTCGTTCGACCGTAAACGAGCTGACAAAAGGGGGGAAAAAGGAAGAAAATTAAAAAAAAAAAAAAAAATAACCCAGACACACGCACGCCTGCGCGAAAATACCGATGTAAACCGAAATGCACTTTGTACAGGTAAAGAAATAAAATTTACCCGTTCCGCACGATTATTTTACAAAAGAAAAAATTATACACACGCATATATATATATATATGTATATATATATATGTATGTATGTATGTATGTATATATAAAATAAATAAATAAAGAAATAAATGAAATTAAAGTCTAGCCTCGAATATTTCTTATTCCTCTATATTTTCACAATCTAAAAAAGAAAAAGAACAAAGAAAACGTATATTAGACGCATAAAATCCATTCTTAACGAGACGAAATATGAAAAGGTTCTTTATCGATATTTCGTCGATCGGTGACTCGAAAGGAGTTATCAATCGATATATATCGAAACGAAACGAATCGAATCGAATCGAATCGAATCAAATCAAATCCAATCGAATCGAATCGATCCGATCGAATTCGACGAGATCTCGATCCCAATTTCGATTATTACCTTACGCTCACAGCAAACTCAAGCGACCATTTTCGCTTTGCTAACCGTCCGGTACGAGCGTTTAGACACGATCCGCGGATTATCAAAGCGTTAAACCCCGACCCTTTCCTGTCCCCTCCCTCCCCACCCTCCACCCCTTCCAGTCTTCAGTTCCCTCGACCTCCGTCATATTATCGTATTATAGATCTCTCTCTCTCTCTCTCTCTCTCTCTCTCTCTCTCTCTCTCTCTCTCTCTCTCTCTCTCTCTTTTGGCTTATCGCAAGGATTATAGTCGGTAGGAAGAACGAAAATTCTCGCTTTAATTGAAATTCTACGTGGTTAATGCAATGCTTTCGCTCGAGTTAAATTTTCGACGAAATCGTTTGGAATTATTCCCAACCACCCCCCCCCCTACCCCCACACCTCTGCACTCACCCCAACCCCACCACCCGTTATCTTCTCATAATTAAACGTACCTATAAAGCGCGCTGCGTGTGTCCAAGGAATTGTGGGAAACGAAGATATCGATAGATTTTATCGAATCGTGTGAATCGACTCTCTCTCTCTCTCTCTCTCTCTCTCTCTTTAACTCTATCTCTATCTCTATCTCTATCTTTCTCTCATTACGTTCTCCAGTGAACGGAGGTCCAATCAAAAAAAAAAAAAAAAAAAAAAAAAAAAAAAGACAACGTCCGCGACTACGTATAAATTGCTAATTGCGGTGTTGCCACCTTCGATAGATGATCTCTAAGCGTTAACGCGACGGTACTTAATATATGCGCGCGCATGCGCATGTTTACGCACGCTAGGTTATGTATCGCATGTATCGTACGTATGTATTACCCTCCATCTCCGTCTACTATCCTAACGCGAGTTCGTGGTTGTAAGTTGTTCGCGGTTCTTTTTTTTTTTTTTTTCTTTTTCCTTTTCATACAATTTCAACGTTGAAATTCACCGTCGGACGGACGGATTTAAAGCACGACTTTAGGCGATGTAAACCGCATTTTCCTAGATAAGCCCGCAACACGTACGCCTCGCGATGCACGGCTGCTGTGGCCCTCTCTCCCTCCCTCTCGCCCTCCCTCTCGTCCCTCTACGCCCCACGACCCGGTTCGCTCGTCGGGGTTCGATGCTGGAAGTGAATTACGTGGATCGATAGATCAATTCGATCCAAACGCTCGCGAATGAGAAAGAGAGAGAGAGAGAGAGAGAGAGAGAGAGAGGGAGGGAGAGACATAGAGAGAGAGAGAGAGAGAGAGAGAACGGTTTATTGCAGAACCGCGCCCGAATCTCCGCTTGAAATACGGTCGTACGTGGATGGGATTTAAATTTTCAGAGAACTCGCCGCGCTTCGTATCGCGTTAAAGTGAGATTGTGTGTGTATGAGAGAGAGAGAGAGAGAGAGAGAGAGAGTGTGAGAGAGAAGACGAAAGTATGGTGTAAAACGTAGAGACTCTCTCCCTCTCTGTCTCTGTCTCTGTCTGACCATCTGTCTGTTTGTCCGTCTGTCTGTCCGTCTGTCCGTCTGTCTGTCCCTCTCTCTCTGCCTCTCTGCCTCTCTCTCTCTCTCTCTCTCTCGCTCTGTCTAGTAGTGCAAAATTTCGATCTAGTCCCGATCGAAAGAATCTAATTCTCGTTGGGAGGGATTCATCAAAATGGCAAATCGATTCGCTCGGCGTTCTATTTTTCTTTCGTTTCTTTTTTTTTTTTTTTTTTTCTTTCTTTTCCCCTTCTACTTTTCCCTTTTCCTTTGCCTCGCTCTTCCGCCCTACCTAACTCATTTCATTGTATTTTGTTAACCTCGAATCCACGTTAGGTGTTCGCGGTCATCGATGAAATATATCTTTTTATCCTTTTTCCTTCTTTTTCTTTCGTGAATTCGTAAATCATGTTATAAATACATTTTATATATATATATATATATATATATATATATATATATATATATATATAAGATCAATCGACTTATATCTGTACTTCTATTATCTTAATCTAACTATATTTATTTTTCTGCTTTCAGGTAAGGACAAAGTCACGACAGTGTGCGATCTTTTCTTCGTATAATTAATTGTTAACCGAAAGAAAGAAGAACCCGTCAGGTATTTGAAACGTATGCGTGCATATATATATATATATATGTATATATAAGTAAATATATATATATATATATATATATATATATATACATACATATGTATATATGTATATGTATAGAAATTTAAGTATGGATATATTTATTGATCGACATACACACGTATATTTCAACGAAAATTCGACGAAAATGTAATAAGAGATCAATGAATGAATGAGAGAGAGAGATTGAGAGAGTAAGAGAGAGAGAGAGAGAGAGAGAGAGA
>OU964966.1:6853347-6870847 GCA_918808275.2 Dolichovespula sylvestris
GTTGACTTTCGTCGAAGAGCTAGAAGAAAGAGAATAAAAGGGTAGAAGGGACTGGAAGAAGAGAGATAAGGGAATGGTTACGAGACGTGGAATACCATTCGGTCGTTTTAAGGAATTATTTTACATTCTTTTTTTCTCCCTTATGTCGTTCGACCTTTTATTCGTATTCTTTTTACCCCATTTTTTTTTTTTTTTTTTAGAATTTTTTTTCCTCCTTTCTTTTTTTTTTTTTTTTTGCTCCTCGCGTAAAATCGCATCGAACGGTTCGCACTTGTTACGCATTTTCGAGCACGAGATAAAGATGAAAAGAGGAAAAAAGTAAAAAGTGTGTGTGTGTGAGAGAGAGAGAGAGAGAGAGAGAGAGAGAGAGAGAGAGAGAGAGAGAGAGAGAGAGAGAGAGAGAGAGAGAGAGAGAGTATGTATGTATGTATGTGTGTGTGTGTGTGTGTGTGTGTGTATGTATGTAGGTATGTATGTAGTCAAGAGGAAAGGAATTTTCCTCCATTCGTTTCCGTTACGCCAATTACCATTTGCCAATTAAAAGTTGGAACGTATTGGCGTGTGCTCTAAGAGAGAGAGAGAGAGAGTGAGAGAGAGAGAGAGAGAGAGAGAGAGAGAGAGAGAGAGAGAGTGAGAAAACCCTCAACGAAAAAGAAAACTTCCCATTGTATCTAGAGTCGCGATTATTGGCTTTATCACATTTACCATCGTTTAACTATAACGTAAGAAAAGTATGACATATACGTAAGTACATACATATATACATACATACATATATACATCATATATATACATAATATGACATAACCATACATACATGCATCCATACATATGACATATACATTACATACATGCATACTTACATATGACATATACATACATACATACATTCACATGACATACATACATACATACATACATACATACATATATACATATATACATATGACGTATACATACATACATACATACATACATACCTACATACATACCTACATATGTACGTACGTACTTACGTATAGAAACAACGGAGGAGTAGTTAAATATATACTCGAGTGTAATAGAGATTACGTTAGATCGATGAGATTTAGATTACGCATCGGCGAACATCCATCTCTTCTCCCCTCTTTTCGTTTATCGTTTAATATCGCGGAGGCATAGAGACTGATCGAAATGTGGGGCTAAGTTGGAGAGAAAAAATACGGCGAAGGGGAACGATGGGAGAGGAGGGTGTTGAGGGAGGGTAAGAGCAGGGGAGAAAGAAGAGTAGAACCAGGGAGGGTGAGCGGGAGGGTGGAGGACGCAAGAAAAATGGCGAAAGAATCGATGCCAGTACTGAAAGACCGGTCTCTATTCTTTAGACTCTATCCTTTCGTTCCTAGGACGAAATACGTTGTATAGGTAGCAAGATAGACGATCCAAACAGAGGGAGAGAGAGAGAGAGAGAGAGAGAGAGAGAGAGCAATGGGACGACAGCGCCAATTACAATTTTCCAATTAAAGCGTCCATCGTGAAGATGCTATATCCTTCTTCACTTTCCTATAAAAAAAAAAAAAAAGAAATAAAAAAAAAAGAAAAATAAAAAAAAAAAAGGAAAAAAGAAAGAAAAGAACAGAAAGGAAAAAAAAAGTGAAGCACGACTCTCTTCTGATTCTTCTGACTCTTTTGACAATTTCTTATATTTCTCTTCTATTTTCTTTTTTCTTCTCTCTCTCTCTCTCTCTCTCTCTCTCTCTCTCCCCCTCTCATCCCTTTTCTTTTACTTTCAGTTCAATTCTTTTCCTTTCTTTTTTCTTTCCAGTCCCTTAGACGAGGGATCGAAACGTCGAAGTTTCGATGTTAAACACGTCCGTTCTACGAGAAGATGCTTTCCCAAGTATTTACTTTCTCGTTACATCGAACAACCATCCCTTACTCTCCCTCACCCCCCACCCCCTGGCTACGGTCCCGTAGCCAGTGGCAGTGGCAATGGCAGTGGCAGTGCCACTGCCGCCGCCATATCATCCTCCGGGTGTTCAACCCTCTCTCTCTCACTCTCTCTCTCTATCTATCTTTCTCTCTCTCTCTCTCTCTCTCTCTCTCTCTCTCTCTCTCTCTCTCTCTTTGCTCCCTTACCTTTTCCATGGGTTGCAAAAAAATCTTTCATTTATTTTACGCGACAACTCTTGACGAGGCTAAATTAATTGAAGACTCTCCCTGTGTGTAAACAGCAAACTATTGAAAAAGAAAGATATATATATATATATATATATATATAGAGAGAGAGAGAGAGAGAGAGAGAGGGGGAGGGAGAAAGGATAGAAAACTTTCGATAACTCGTCGATCTTAACTATTATTGTCAATTAAGTAACATCGTTAATGGCGGATGTCAATTTATTTTCCACTTACCTCATTTAATTTTATTTCATTACTTTATTTTTTGGATCGTTATTATTATTATTATTATTATTATTATTATTATTATTATTATTATTATTATTATTATTATTATTATTATCATCATCATCATCATTATCTTCATCGTTATCATCAACATCATAATCATCATTATTACTATTATTATTATTATTATTATTATTATCATCATCATTATTATTACTATTATTATTAACTTAATAAGACTAGAATGATTCGAGTATTATTATCAATACAAATAAGTAACATAAATTTATATGCGATGACGAATGTGGACGAATGATCGGAAGGTGATTTACATGGGTTAACGGTACGGTACGGTGCCCTGTGGAGGGGGAGGGGAGGTTGGGAAGGAATTACGAATCGTACGTCCGTAATATTCGAGAAGCGGAAAATGATAAGGGACTCTTGGAAGGCAAGGGTGCGAAATTCGAAAACGTCACCAAACGCTATGCGACCGACCCTACGTCGGCTCGCTAGGCCTACTCTCCTCGCCTCTTCTCTACTCAAACCTTCCACCCTTTACACCACGCCTCGGCCGAACCGATAATACGAGCGAGCGGGTTAATTGCAATTTCCCAATTAAAATGCCAAACAGCCCCATAACGCGTTGCAAATGGGCGGCTTCAATCGGATTTCCATTATCGTACCAACGCCGCGATAATTTGCGGCTAAACTCGGACCTCGTTTCCAGTGACCACCGAGCGTGACACGCGCGCTATACCAACCCCCCCTGCCCCACCGTTGGCCCACCCGCGGGCCCCTATAAACGACCTCCCCCCCCCCCCCCCGCCTCCCCACTACAATCCTGGTTCCACGCCCGCCAGCCCATCCCCTCCCACCACCACCTCGCCTTCTCTCGTCCTCGACGATTCTAATCCTTTATCCCTCTCTGTACCCTTACTTTGTCTACGATCACCCTTCGTGAAAGGCCCTAAAGTTTTAAGGTTCTGGGACTCGTGCTCGTTAACCCTCTTTACCTACCTTTTGATCTCGGCTTGGCTACTACCCTTCGTTTCGTTTCGTTTCGTTTCCAAAGGGTCGCTCGATTTTGATCGAAAAAGACGGAGAGACAGAGAGAGAGAGAGAGAGAGAGAGAGAGAGACAGAGAGAGAGAGAGAGAGAGAGAGAGAGAGAGAGGTGGCCGAGAACGAAGGGAAAGGGAGGATGGGTGATAGATGAAAAAGGTTCTATAGTTTCATCTAATTTTCTTTCATTCTCCCTTTCTTTCATCTTCGTATCGTCCACTCGATGCCATTGTAACTATCAAATCGATCGAATTCAATAAACTTAAGCCGCTCTTTTCTCGTCCCGTAGGAAAATAATTCTCGATAATCTCGCGTCGATGGTTTCGTCGTCGAACTTTGTTTTCTTTGTTTTATATATATTGTATGGCGACATCGATCATTTTTATTTATTCATTCATATATTCATATATTCATTTATTCATTTATTTATTTATTTATTTATTTATTTGTTAATTCATTGTTTCTCCTCTTGTCATTTATTTATTCGTTTTATTCGTTAAATTATTTCTTCATACCCCGTTTCCTCGTGTTTTTCTTTCATTCGCTATGGATTTTCGAATTCGTTGATAGACGAAGGATAAATTTTTACGGATGTATATAATCTACAACGGTAGATTTAATCGTTTTCGTTGATTAACTAACGTGATTTATATATATATATATATATATATATATATATATATATATATATATATATATATATGTATGTATGTATGTATGCATGTATGTATGTATGTATGTATGTATGTATTAACGAAACGTTGCGCAGAGAATTTTATAGGAATTGTTCGCATAATCCGAGTTTCCGTTGTGTAATCTGATTCGTCGAATGGCATACCATACCCGCGTTGGATCCCACTCACCCATCGAACCCTCCTCGCCCCGTTCCTTTCTCCTCCCACCCAACTATACGTTTAATTGGATTTTATTTGGAATATAAAATTCTGAAAGATTAATAACTAAACGACGTATTCGAAATGGTAGAGTGGATTTTTTGCGTTTCTCTCCTTTCTTTTCTTTCTTTTTTTATTCCTTTTACATCTCACGCATATCGAGAACTAGATATTTTTCGTCTTTTTTTTTTTCTTCTTCTTTTTATTAGTTTTTTTTTCTCTCCCTTTCTCTCTCTCTCTCTCTCTCTCTCTCTCTCTCTCTCTCTCTCTCTCTCTTTACTTTCACAATTCCCGTTAAAAACGTACATTCGTACGAGCTCGTAAGTCGCTTATAACGTTTTCAGCGATGATCCTGCAGTTACTTCGCGTGAACTTCGTTGTTTCGAGAGAAAAGGAAGAAAGAATAAAGAAAAAAAAAAAAAAGAAGAAAAGGAAGGAAAAGGATTAAGAAAGAAGAGAACACGAAAAAGGGGGTAAAGCAATTACGTTGAAGTGTGTGTGAAAGGGGTTTGAAACGAGCGAAGATATTCCAACGGCCGATTTCAATTCAACGAGTAAAAAAAAAATATCACAACGAGGAACATCTCCCCATCCACCCCCACCCCCCACCCACCCTCCCACCTTCCCGCTCGTTCTTCCCGACCAAATCTCTCCGCCTCCCCTCACCCCCCACCCCCGCATTCCCCCACGTCCAATCGTGTGCCAGAGATCGTCGCGTCTCGATCGTTTTAAAGATCATCTTTATCAACGGCTAATCCTCGAATCTCCTTTCTCCCATCTCTCATACATTTACTACGCGGAAGGATCCGCGGTATCCTCGTTTTACCTAAACCTTCTTTTCTCGAGATCGAAGACGAGAGAGAGAGAGAGAGAGAGAGAGAGAGAGAGAGAGAGAGAGAGAGGATCGATGGATCGAATGGGTGGGGGGATGGGTAGGAGGATTGCGATTCGTTCGAGTAGCTCGGAGTCACACTCGACGAGGTAAATCGACTTTAAGATTCGTCCTTAAGATAATTTCGATCGTTTGCCATTCACCCTCCCCTCCCCTCCCCTCCCCTCCCCTCCTCTCCCATCAGTAACTCCATCCCTTTATCTCTCTCTCTCTCTCTCTCTGTCTCTTTCTCTCTCTCGAAAATATTCATCGTACTTCTCTCTTTCTCTCTTTCTTTCTATCTCTCTGTCTCTCTGTCTCTCTCTCTCTCTCTCACTCTCTCTTTGTCTCTCTCTCTCTCTTTCTCTTTCATTTTCTTTTCCCTTTCTTTATTTCCTCCCGCCCTCCCCCCTCTCTAATTCCCTATTTATCCTTCGAAATGTTAAATTTATTTTACACTTGGATATAATCGAGTAAATGCAAGTAGACGTTTACTTGGAGATTTTTAATTATCCAGGCTGGTCGTTGCCAGGCATTGAAAGATGATAAAAAAGAAAAGAGGAAAGAATGAAAATGAGAGAGAGAGAAATTTATTTCTATAGCTCAGAAAATAACTAACATAAGGTTAGGAATGATTATTAAAAATTCATTTCGAACAGGGTAGGAGGTAATAATGCATAAGTCCGTCGAGACGGTTAGTGCTTTTACCAGGAGTTACGTTCGATTCTATTCGATTCGATTCGATTCGATTCGATTCGATTCGATTCGATTCGGAAGAAAGAAAAGAGATTGAAAATTCATTTACTGCTTGTCAAAGGATTCGATGGGGAAAGAAACATTGGAGAAGGAATCGCGCACGTAATTCTTATTTTTTTATACGATCGAACGATATGAAGGAACACGCTGTTAGTTTTTACTTGCAAATAACAGATGATGATGATGATGATGACAATAATAATAATAATAATAATAATAATAACGAAAATAGATAAAATTATAGTGGAAATATCCTTGTTTTTTCCTCTCTCTTTCATCGACGTCAATGCGAGTTAATATCGTAGAAAATTGAGGTGGAGAAATAGTTCTATTTTTTTTCTCCGTTATTATTGTTGTTGTTGTTGTTATTATTATTATTATTATTATTATCATCTTTTTTTGTTCGTACTACGAAAGAGATCGTTTCTAATCGTCTGGCCTATCACGAGAGAATATCGTTGGGAGACGTTTAAAGAAGGCTTAAGGTGCATCGTAAGGTGCTCGTCAAAAGATTGCGTAAAGGTTCGCGCCGCTCGTGGTTTCTTCCTTCGTCGATTTCTCTCTCTCTCTCTCTCTCTCTCTCTCTCTCTCTCTCTCTCTCTCTCTCTCTCTCTCTCTCTCTCTCTCCCTACGATCGTCATTATTATCTTAACATCTAAAGAACCGTAGAATCAGCTAACCATGCTCCGTGCTGTTTAGGAAAAAGAAAAAGAAAAAAGAAAAGGGGAGGGGGGGAGAAAATCAAACCAAAAAGAAAAACAAAAGAAAAAAGAGAAGAGAAAAGATAAAAAGGAAAGCCTGTTAAACGAGCGAAAGATCAAAAGACCGTAGAGAAGAGATTAGTTGAGCAAGATTCCTTGCGAAATGGGACGATCGATTTTATGTGAAATTCGAGGGTCGGAGGTCGTTTCGATCACAGAAAGAGCGCGACGGAGAGAACGAGAGAGAGAGAGAGAGAGAGAGAGAGAGAGAGAGAGAGAGAAAAGATAATTTTTTAACATCCACCTATCGTGATATTGTTAATCGATAGGTGAGATCCTGACGTACGCAAGCTGAATCGTTTACCTTCTTATTTACAGGAAGTATATATTTTAATGTAATGAAAGATCAAATGTATAACCCTTGCACGTTGGTACCATTATATATATATACACACACACACACACATACATACATACATACATACAACATACATACATACATACATACATACATACATACATACATACATACATACATACATACATACATACATACATACATACATACATTACATACACACATACATACGTACATACATACACACACATATATATATCAAGGTAGTGTTAAGGAAAGGAGACTTAATGGACGAGGTAAATGGGAACGTAAGGATAATGGATAAGGATAGGGAACGGTTTTGGCCGAACTCGAGGCGCCTTCGTGCAACATTCAGGAGGATACCTCGAGAGACGCACCCGTTTAAAGGATCGAAGGGCAACGAGGATCCCGGTGCCTTAGCGAAGACATTACAATCTTGCGAAATGTAATTTCGGTGGGTCTAGCGTAATTTCCTGGAGCATTTACGAGCGTTCGGTGGAGGTGCCGTGTTCCCTCGAGGCTCGTCCTTCTTCCCTATCCACAACTTGTATGTACGAGGGAATCCTCCTGACCCCTCTCTCCTCTATCCTCTATCCTCTCTCCACTCTCCTCTCACCCTCACTTCTCCGTCTTTCTCCCTCTACCACGTTTTCCCCCGCACGTTCTCTCTCCTTGTCCCCTTTCTCATCCACGTTCACGTTCACGTTCACGTTCTCGTCCTTTTAACTCCCTCACCCCTCACCCCTCCTCTCCCTTCGCCATTTTAGCTCTATTATACTTTTACTTACGATCCTTACAAAGCTCCGATTCTTTCATAATTAATGGCTTACGTTGAAAATTCGACGTTAACGATCGACGTTAAAAACCCGACCGATGTGGTCACACTTTGTAATAACAAAATTATTCAACACACACACACACACACACACACAGAGACACCTAGACGCGTACATATAGACATAGAGTTTTTTATGTATACGTATGTATAGTTTGTAATCGTTATTTAATTGTCATTCCATGTTTATTTTATTCTCTTTTTTATCTTATCTTGATCGATCGATCAATGACGCTTTTGAACGCTTTGTTGGGAAAGTTTTTAAATACCTTCGAATATTACCACTCGTGTTCGCCTCGGGAATAAGTAAATAATTATATCAATGAATGAATGAATGAATGAATGAATGAATGAATGATTGAGCGAATAAAGATCGTGCGAATGTTACCGTGAAACATTTGAGAACGTCTACATCTATAGGGATAATTTTATTAGAAAACTGCAAGAATGATATGATAACATAAATCGCACGTGGAATGCGTGCGAACTAATCGATTTAAGAGAAGAAAAAAAAAACAGAAAGAAAAAAATATTCTACGCTCGCGTGATATAATAAATAAATGATGGGATTAAAATTGATGGAAAATAAAAATGTGTGGGATCGTGGGAAAGAAATTAAAAACGAAAAAAAAAGGGAAAAGGAAAAGGAGAGAGAGAGAGAGAGAGAGAGAGAGAGAGAGAAAGAAAGAAAAAAAAGAACGAACAGGGAAAAAATTAAAAAAGATCAAATATGTTCACGCGTTCACATACGTTCGATCTCATATATATATATATATCGATCGAGATATCGAAAAATAACGTTCGAACGACGTTCCGTCAGAGACGTGGTTAGAAATCGATATTTCACATAATTTATTATTCGATATAATTTATTATTTAATTGTTTAAGAAAAAGAAATAACACACAGAGAGAGAGAGAGAGAGAGAGAGAGAGAGAGAGAGAGAGAGAGAGAGAGAGAGAGAGAGAGAGCAGAGGTTACAAAGCGAATGAATATATAATCTGTATATCTTTCATTCGTTTAACGAAAAGTCATTTTTTTTCTGTATTTATTTATTACAACGAACACCCTCTACCGAACCCACCGACCCCCCACCCCCATCCCTTAGAAGCTCGAACGTTATAAAACACAATAGATTCAATTTAACGAAACGTTCGTTTCGCGTGATAGACCCGCGATCGAGGTTTTCTTTTTTTTTCTTCTTCCTTTCTTTTTTTTTTTTTTCTTTCACGCGGGACCCTCTACCTTATTTCTCTTTCTCCTTCGTTCTCCTTCATTATTCTTCGAAAGAGGTGCAAATAGAGAAATTTTTATACGATCGCTCAACGATTCAATCCGAATCGCGGAGATTATGAAATAATTTTAACGGAGTTAAGGCCGTTGGTCGTTGCCGCGTTGAAGAGATTCGAAGATACGAGCGAAAAATCGTGAGTCCGCATTATCGAGCGACCTCGTTCGAGAGTTTAGCTTATATATAGGTGTATATATATATATATAATTTATATTTGTATGTATAATGGTAACTCACTATATTTACATATCTATACATACATACATACATACATACATATATATATATATATATATATATGTATATATATATATAATTTATATAAGGTATGTATAATGGTAACTCACTATATTTACATATCTATACATATATATATATACATATATATATATGTATGTATGTATGTATGTATGTATGTATGTATATATAATCGTAATTTTACTATATATTAAATCTTATTATATTTTACTTTAATTTTATTTTATATTGCCTACGCGCGCGCGTGTGTGTATGTGTGTGTGTGTGTGTGTGTGTGTTTGTGTGTGTACAAGGTAACTAGTAATATGTACGTAGCTATATAATCGAAATTTTACGATGCCTCGTAAAACGAGGCCTCGATCGTGCCCCGATTTTCAAATGCACCTACGTAATTCCTTATCTTTCGATTTCATCGTGAATTAAAATATTTGTCTCGACAGATATAATCTCTTTGCGAATGAAAAATCAATCGTTGAATCGAAATGCAATCGATATTATATTATACGTGACGAATAAAGCATAATGCGAAAATACGAACGAACGTGAGCGCGTTAATAAATTGCTAGTCGAAATTCGTCGTGTGTGGAGAGATTCGAGCAAAGATCAAAAAAAAAAAAAAAAAGAATAGAAAGAAAGAAACAAGAAAAAAAGAGAGAGAGAAGAAAAGAGAAAAAGAACGAAAGAGGTAGAAACGATAAAGGGTGAGTGGGTGGGTGGATAGATAGGGGAGGGGAAAGGAAGGAGGAGGAGAAGAAGAAGAAGAAGAAAAATAAGAAGAAGGAATTTTTGTATTCGAAAATTTTTCAATGAAAATACTCGGATTCAGAGAAGAAGAAGAAGCTCGGATTCACAATTCGTCTAACGAGCCATCGAACGACAAAAGATCCCACGTTAAAGTTGACTATAGTTATTATATATCATATTATGGTACGCTATGGTAAGGTACAGTATATCGTACGATAACGAATCTACTCTACTCTATCTATCTATCTTTCCTATCGAATTGAAAGAAGAATATTCTATCGAGTAAACGATACCACCGATACGCACGCACACACAAACACACACACAAACACACACACACACACACACACACACACATACATACATACACACACACAGAGAGAGTGAGAGATTCATACACGTGGACGCAAAGACAGGGAGACACACATACACCGTCTTCACGTGTACGTTGAGTCTTGTGGTGCCGAGTGGCGAAAGAGAGAGAGAGAGAGAGAGAAGGAGAGTGTAGTGGGGGGGAGGGAGGGAAGGAGTAGAGTAGTAGAGGAGTTTTGCAGTAGTAGTCAAAGAATACTCGTCACGCGATTCAACCTTTCTCCGATTCCAGGATCGAGTCTCTCGTCTCGTAAACACTCGAGATTCTCAAGATAATTTAACTCGTTATACTAATTTCGTGTCGTGGATCCAACGATGGCAATCGATACGTTGCAACCGTAGAAATACTTTCGTGTCAAAACATTTTCTTTCCTATCTCCCATTCTCTCTCTCTCTCTCTCTCTCTCTCTCTCTCTCTCTCTCTCTATACTTATATATATATATATATATATATATATATATATATATATAAAACTTTTTTGTCCATTGAAATATTTAATCAGATTTTCTCTCTCTTTCTCTATCTTAAAATAGATATACGTATATATTTTATATACATAATACATACATATATATATATATATATATATATATATATATATTCTTTCTTTCTTTTTTTTTCTTTTATTTCATTTTATTTTATTTTAAGTGATCACTATAATCCATAATCCTGCGAAACGAGTCTGTACAGTACCGACTTTCTACGAAGCTTGGTAGCGTTACCATCTCTCACTCGTTCATACTTCATCTTCCTTCATCATACTCGTCTACTTCCTTCTAGCTCGTCTTCTCTCTCTCTCTCTCTCTCTTTCTCTCTATCTATCTGTCTAGCTCTTTTCGTATAACTACACCGTAGTCTGTAGGATCCACAGTCACAGGCTAATCCTTGGATTAACGCGCGACACTATATAGAAATTTATAGCGCGGAAAGACAGCCGAGATGGTAATCGCGTGCACTGAAACGCGAGAAAATCGCGTGAAATTTTCTCGCGGGTACCTCTTACTCTTTCTTCGTTAAGTTATCTCTTATATCTTTTCTTCCCCTCTCTCTCTCTCTCAGTTAGACACACTCTTTCTATCCATCTTTCTTTCCATCTCTATCTCCATCTCTCTTACTATTTCTCATACCACTTTCATTCTTTCGAGTTCTACAAGAATAATGTACTCGTTTTATCAGTATTTATATATATATATATATATATATATATATATATATATACGCTAGAATTACACATGTTTTTGCGCGTAAAGATTTTATTATCTTTCTCTCTCTCTCTCTCTCTCTCTCTCTCTCTCTCTCTCTCTCTCTGTCTATTTCTTTTTTTATTTCTTTCATTCTTTCGGTTTAACGTATGTAAATAAGAAAGTTAACGCTTTTAATTACCTCGACATAACCGAGTATAACTATAAATATAAATAAGTTTGATAAATTTTCAAACTATCATCTCACAGCGAAATTTTTCCCGATCGTGCGAAACTTACTCTTAAAAACGTTTCACTTCTCTCTCTCTCTCTCTCTCTCTCTCTATTTCTATTTCTATGTTTCTATGTCTCTATCTCTATCTTTCTACGTAGAAGGAGTGTTCAAAGTAGTTCTCGTCGAAATCACAGAGAATTAATATTACACACGCAAGTATTACCAACTTATATGTTTATATATATATAATATAGATGTACCTATGTACACTTATAATAAATATATCCACTACTAGTTAAACTACTACTATTTTAAACTAGTCCTATGCCCGTTCTTTTTTTTTTTTTTGTCGGACGATCAGGAGAACACGACCGACCACTGTGTGAGAAAATAAATTAAATCTTTGCGAGGAATCTCTCGACTTTATCGCGATGATTAACGCAATCGTAAAAAGTCTAGAGAGAAAGAGATAGAGAGAGAGAGAGATAAAGATAGATAGAGAAAGAGAACGATATATAATATATATATATATATATATATAATATAAAGAGATGATATGATAAGGTAGGACAAGGTTTGGGGGTTTGTAATTGAAATGGGAAAGGAAAATAAAAAGAAAAAAAATTTTTTACGATCCAAAAGAAATCTTTGAGAATCATATCCCCTACTATCTTCGTGTATTTACTTAAATCCTCGTTTTATCCAATTAAACGTTTTAATTAATCCATTTGACAGGAGAATGACATGACGCGTCGCACGGCGAGATTAACCGCTGGAATCATTCGTTCTTCGTTATTTTACTGATAATTGATACTGGACGTGATGGAATCGACGATCACGATCAAACGAATAGTAATCATTGCTTTCGAGAAGAACGATATTTGAGCAATGAAATCTTACGTTCGTTGACGCGATCATTAGCCATCGACGTACGTACGCACACGCATGCACGTTCTAATAATAGTTAAAAATCAAATAAACTTTATTTTAATAAAATGAAATATATATTTAAACCGTCCGGAGAAATGTCGAATAAAATTTACATTCGAAATTAAAGATCATTATCCGATAATTTGCATATACCCGGGTATATTTAATATTCTAATCATTAAAAATTCCACGTATATTATTATAACAAAATGTAACAGATACGCGTAATCCTAATTAACTACAAATATCGAATAAAATTTATATTTCATATTTGGAATATAATTTATTCGTTGATTTACATGCATACGTATGTATGTACGTATGTATTTATGTGGTATACATAATTCTATTACGGTTTTAATATATTTTAATAATTAAAAATTCCGACAAAAATTTTATATTACGTTCTATCATATTGTATTATATTAAACAAAATTCAATCCGTTTGGACTTGATACGTATAAATTTTTAATAATAATGCACATATCAGAGATTATCTTTGAATTCCATATTATTCGAATGAATGTTCCCGTATACGCACGTACACACACACACACACACACACACACATATATATATATATATATATATATATATATATATATTATATCCATTTGATTTATTATCGTAATAACGAAGAAAAGAAGAACAAAAATAAAAAGAGAAAAGGGGAAAAAAGGGAGAAAGAAGAGGGGAAAAAAATTAAAATGAAAAATTCGAGGAAAAGACCGTAACGTCAATTTCTCTAATTGTAACGCTCGAATGAGATCGGGCGATAGAATTTTCTTTATGAAGAAAAGAAAAAAAAGAAAAAAAAAAAGAAAAGGAAAGAATGAAAAGAATAAAAAAGATTTGGCAAATTTACGATCGATTGACGAATTAACGCGAGCAACGTTTAGGGAATACAATTAATTTTACCTACGTATTCGAATTCGTTCGTTCGGAAATTCCAAAATAGTCGTTTAAGAGTCACGCTATTATCCTGAACTAAGTCGAAACACAATTCGTTCGGGATAAACGGGAAGGGCGGGAGGAGGAGGATGAGGAGGAGGAGAGTGGAGGGTGGAGGGTGGAGGGTGGAGGTGGGAATGGAGGTGTGGAAGGTTGGGCGTGAATGAGTAGGGTGGAGGAGTAGGGTACAGGGTGGTAGAAGTAAAGGGGTTGGGAGGGGGTGTTGTATGGACCAGGGTGATTCGAGAAGCTCGCGGTCGCGAACGTGGTAGCCGTTTAACGATGGTAGTTGTGGTTTAACCACCATCGTTCAGTCCCCTGCTTACTTCGTTCAACGTTAAATCGGATGATCGTGAGAATAAAGGAGGCTAGTTTCTCCCAACAACGCCGACAATGTGCTGCTTTTCCTTGTTCCATTCTGTCTATATCGCGATTGTCAGAGAGAATCTTTTATATACTTGATCGTTCGTATATACGTGTGCGTGTTGCGTTTTGTTTTCATTAAGAAAAAAAAAAAAAAAAAAGAACGGAACGTTCGTTCGTTCGTTCGTTTTTTTTTCATTCTCTTATTCTCTTTTTCTATTTCAATTTTTATTTATTTGTTTATTTATTTATTTATGTATTTTTTTTTTTGACGTATACACTAAAGAGGATATTATAGGAATTTAATTATATGGTTTAATAAATGCGTGATAAAAAATGATATAGGTACGCGTAAACGATTAGACATTATAAGATATCATTTATCGTGTCATTAAGAATAGATAAATTTTATATGCTATTTTCCTTTTTCTTTTTTCCTTTCTTTTTTTTTTTATATATATATATATTTTATATTTTTATTATATCGTGGATTTCAGTTTTTTTTTTTTTTTTTTTTTTTTTTTTTGATTGGACTCATAGATGCGTCGGGAATGTATGTATTTTATACGTACGCCTGTGCGAGTTGAAGAGTAAACGAGAAAAATATATAAATATATCGTGTGTATACCGAAGAATAAGATATATTACAAGAGACCCCGTTACGTGTAATATAAAAGAAAAACATTATGTTAATGGAGAAACACTTTAATATACTGTTTCTCTTGTCGTTGTATAGGAATGAATTTTATGTTTAATTTGACTTGTAGATATATCGGTAATGAACGTGCTCTGTGTTTCAAAGACCGGAGAGACAGAAAATAGAAAGAGAGAGGGACGAAAAGACCGAGAGAGAGAGAGAGAGAGAGAGAGAGAGAGAGAGAGAGAGAGAGAGACAAAGAGATAGACATGACTATACTTACAACGAGAATTGTATTACATAAGTATACGTATATAGCGTTTCGTTTTCATTAATAAAAAGAGAAATAAGACAAGAAATTTATTGGCAAAAAAAAAAGAAAAAGAATAAATAATACGAGAATCTCGTTATAAAAAATTAAAAAAGCAAACCTAACGTAAATAATAAAACGCACCAATATATTTACCGTTTCTCTTTGCCATTACATAAAAATGAATTTTTTAATTTCACTTATAGATTTACCGAGAGAATGCACGTTCTTGCCGCTAGTTGAAGAGTGAAAGAATATAAAGGGATGATAGATCTTGCTTTTTTTTTTTTTTTTAATACTAAATAATAAAGAACGGTACTATAAGAGTTCTAATTGTGTATGTAATAATAATAATAATAATAATAAAGAAAAAAAGTCCTGAAAAAAAAAGAAACGCTCCGATATACTCGGTGTCGCTCTGGTGTCGTCATTACATAAGAATGAATTTTTCAATTTGACTCGTAGATTTATATTGTATCGCACGGCACGTGCTCTGCGGTAGAAAATATAAGGACAGGTTGAGAGAAAGAGAGAGAGAGAGAGAGAGAGAGAGAGAGAGAGAGAGAGAGAGAGAGAATGATATATATATATATATATATATATATATATATATATATGTACACATTATTAACGTCACACACGGTCACATAGACACTAGCGTCGATGCATTTGACTGTCGATAGAAGTCCACTCGAGATGATGGAGAGTGGTAGCTTTCGAGAGCGAAAGATAGACAGAGAGAAAGCAGAGAGCGAGCGAACGAGAGAGAAAGAGATAGATAGATATATAGATAGATAGAGAGCGAGGGATGGGTGAGGGAGAGGAGGGAGAAGGAAAGGACGGCATTCAAGGGATTCGAGTGCGTAATTACGGGAACACTCGATTGTTTTTCGAGTAGCTCATCCATATACTTATCCTCGTGCGAGAGAGGCTCGTCGTTCATCGTTACTCTTCCTCCTCCTCCTCCTCCTCCTCCTCCTCCTCCTCCTCCTCCTCCTCCTTCTCTTCATTATGGCCGTCTAATTCGACGAGGGTAGAGAAGCAAGAAAAGGATAAGGAAGAAAATGAAGAGAGAGAGAGAGATATATATATATATATATATATATATATATAGAGAGAGAGAAAGGAATAAGAAGAAGAAGAAGAAGTAGAAATAAAAAAAAAAAAGTAAAGAAAAGAATTCTTCAATAGAGCTAGCGATTCAAGGGAGGTTAACAACACGCGATGCGGTCGTGTGTTACGTCGAATTTTTACCTCTTTCTCTCTCTGTGTGTGTGTGCGTGTGTGTTTGTTTGTGAGAAGTAAAAGTAGGTAGAACGATCGGTTATAGTAGATGTATAAGTATAGGTGGGTTGAGATGGGATAGGGTGGGTAAGTGGGTGGGACGGTGGGAAAGGTAGAGGAGACTAAGGGTAAGGTGACTTTTAGTTCGGTTTACGTTACATCGCCGTTCGTGTGCACGTTCCTTTAAGGTACTGTCACGCGAAAGGATCCAAAAGGATTATTATGGCTCTCACGTGCCGCACCTGCCGTGGCTTTTGTCTAGCTCATGGTTTAGAAGTAAAACCCACGAGAACCCGTGCTGCTGCTGCTGCTGCTGTTGCTGCTACACACACACACACACACACACACACACACACACACACTCGATCTAAGGACGAATTGGTGGTTGACGTTAACGGGGGATGGGGGTGAGTTTAAGTCGGAGGATGGGGCTGGCAATGAACGGGGCGGATACCATATACTCGCTCTGAAGGGGGTTGTCCAGGTGAATCGGTGGGATTCCGGGTGGTGGGTGGTGGGTGGTGGGTTATGGTTGGGGGACGGACGGACTAATCTCGATTTTTCTGGCTTACGTCTTATTTCTTAAGACACGTTCTCTCTCTCTCTCTCTCTCTCTCTTTTCTTTATCTTTTATCTTCTTTTTTTTTCGAGAGAGAGAGAGAGAGAGAGAGATCCTTGCACGTTGGCTCAATTTATTTGGATAACTTCGATCGAGGCCACATTCTCGAGCTCGACTTTTTACTCTTCCATCTTAATTATAGTTGATGGATTACGGTATTTTACATCAAATTTATACGTTTCTTTTTTCTTCTTCTTTTCTTTTTTTTTCCTCTCTCTCTCTCTCTCTCTCTCTCTCTCTCTCTCTCTCTCTCTCGCGTTCCTTTTTCTTTCTCTTCTCGTTCCGAAGATTTCAACGTTGAAATGTATTTTTAAATGAAAGGAACAACCGACAGGTTGTTAGCCTTTCGTTGTCGTTGTCGTTATCGTTGTCGTTGTCCTTGTTGCGTTACTGTCGTTTCTTTCTTTCTTTCTTTCTTTCTATCTTTCTTTTTTTGTTTTGTTTCGT
>OU964966.1:6873347-6903347 GCA_918808275.2 Dolichovespula sylvestris
TCGCGGATTCCATCGAGTGTCACTGAGATATCACAGCGGAATCAAAGGCAACGCCGAGGTTTATATATTATTGTTCCCCCATTATATATATATATATATATATATATATATATATATATATGTACACTCCGGTCTTCTATTTAATCGCACCGCGAACCGAATGGATTCGACACCGAACTTATCATTTTATTTTATTTTTTTATTTTACTTTATTTTATTTTATTTATTTATTTATTTATTTTCTCTCTCTCTCTCTCTCTTTTTTTCCTTTCTTTCTTTACTCGTTACATCGGCTTTGATACAACGGAAAGCTTTTTTTTTTGTCTTTTAATATATGTATGTATGACACACACACACACATACATCGCGCGCGCGATGATATCGAGAAAGATTCCAATAGGGAGAAATACCGATTGAAACACGTATTGACATTTTTCATATCATCCAATTGTTTCGCGTTCTTTTTCCCCTCTCCCTCTTCTTTCCTTTGTCCCTCCAGCACCCCCCCCCCCTTCCCATCCCTCCTTGTTTCATCCTATTTTTTTCGGCGCTAGGGGAGACGAATAAAATCCCATACCTTTTCTAATTTATATTCGCCTGTTCTATTCCGATAATAAACCGCGTTGTTAATCGCGCTCGTTCTCTTCGAAATATCTGGGTCAATAACGCGAACTTGATGAAAAATTTTGGTCGTTTAAAATAAGAAAAAAAAAAAATAAAAAAATAAAAATAAACGAACAAAGAAAGAAAGGAATACGCATACACGATTCTCATGAACGGAATACCTACTTGGAAAATAGAAAAAAGGAAAAAAATGTGTGTAAAAAATGTAAAAAAAGAAAATGAAATTGTGCCAACGGTGTCCAATATCGATGATTGAGAGAAGGAGACTTACGAAATTCGAGGGTGGAGGGGCGGCGGGGGAGGGCCATGGAGGGGACACAGGGGAGGTGTGATTTCAAAATTAATCACAAATACGGCGCCCTCGATGAACGATCCAACGTCTCTTCTTTCCCTCTTTGTAGTCTTATTGCGATCTTACATAAAAAATAAAAGCAAAGAAAAAAAAGGAAGAAACGAAACGAAAGAAAGAAAAATAAATAAAAAGGAAATAACTTCTTGAAAATGGGTGAGAGAGAATAGTTCAATTATAAAATTTCATGGTCGAATATATATATATATATATATATATATATATATATATTCTATGATCGTTAAAGTTCAACTGGAAAGGAGCGCAATCGAGTAAAACTATTTGACTTTTGCGAACGTAAACTCGTAAAGTCTGCCGATAGGATAAGGAAGGGGGGGTGGGATGTATAAGGAGGTGTGGGGTGGGTTGGTTGAGGGACGTAGAATGCAGGTCGACGTGCTTGCTCGTTTACTACTAGCTCACGTTTAACGATCGGGTACTCGCGAACGCTCTCGACGTGTCCACGACGAGTATAGGGAAAGTACCACCGACCGAGTACACGATGTGTGTTGCCCTTCGACTATGCCGAGAAGAGAACCTTAACCACTTTAGCGCTCAGCCATAACCTCGTAAACCGACCACACGTTCGAGCTATGTCGAGGGTTGCGGTTCGATAGCGCGAACTATCGCGCGCTCAGAGCGTACTCCTAGTACTGCTCTCCCGTTGGAAAGTTGCAAGCTTGGTTACTGAAAATTGATTTTAGAACCAACCCCCTCTAACCTCCCTCCCTCTCCCTCTCTCTCTCTCTCTCTCTCTCTTTCTCTTTCGTAAATGCGACAAAAATCATATAACTTCGTACCTCGTTCCGGGTGATTATCGATTTGGGGAAAAAAAAAAAAAAAACGTAAAACGAAATTGAACGTTTTAAACGATAATATTTGATACGCGATACAGAATGACGAGGAAAGGAAAAGAGAGAAAAATAAAAAAATAAAAAAATAGAGAAAAAAAAAACGAGAAAAGAGAGAAAACGTTGATGAAAATATGTTCGGTGTATAATTTGGGAAACGTGTGTCCGATCGGACTGACGTATTTTCGTCCAAAAATGTGATTCCTATATTTATAAAAAAAAAATATATATATATATATTTTTTTTTGTTGTATATATTTCAAAAATATTATATATTTGCACGTAATACGTCGTATTCATGGAATACAATGCCTGTACGGAGAGGAGAGAGAAAAAATAGGCTTGTGGAATATTTCACTCGCGAAGAAAAAAAAAAAAGAACGAAAAAAAAAATGGTAAAAGAAACGTTTTCTTCCATCGTACAAAAACACGTTCGATGTATGTGTGTCTATCAAAGCTCTTCGTATAAAAATGTTCGACATATTCTTCCTTCTTCTTTTTCTTTCCAATTTTCTTTCCTCCTCCTTCTTCCGAAAATGACGATGATGAAGATAAAGGGAGAAAAAAAAACGAAAAGAGAAGCGTAATACATAGGGTGAAAACGTGTCGTATTAGCCATGGTAAAGGCAACAGCATTGATCCCTGTTTGTCACGAAGTTGGCGAACGTAGGAGGTAACGAAACTCGTCGAACGTTTTCGGTTCTGATAAATGGTTTTACGATCATCCACCTACGGATGCTGTCACAATCTATAACGAGATTCCGGACGGAACGAGTACCTACCTACCTACCTACTACTAATGCTTATAAACATCCATCCATTTGTTATACGTAGAGGATGTACATGTATGTGTATATATATATATGTGTGTGTGTGTGTATGTGTGTGTGTGTACATATGTACATATGTTACGTACTACTCGTGTCATACTGTCGAAACGAATACGACTATTATGTCGTAAAGATTTGTTAAAATTGATTTATATTAAACTGAACTTGGTAAACAATTTTTCTTTTTAATCTTTATTTTTATTTATTTATTTTTTTCTCTTCTTGTATCTCTCTCTCTCTCTCTCTCTCTCTCTCTCTCTCCCTCTCTCTTTCTCTCTCGCGCGCGCTCGCATTTTGTATTTTTCCTTTTTATTTTATATTTTTATTTACTTCGTTTTTTTTTTAATTTTTAATTTTTTTATTTTTTCTTCCTTCGCCCGCATCGATCAAAGTGTAATAATATTTTATTAACGAGAGACAGAGATTTTGTAGGGATTTGCTTTTCGTCGTATATAAATTGGGTGACTGGGTGGGTGGTTGGAGGTTGAAGGATGGGTGGGTTGGTGGAGGGTGGTGGGGTGCGGAGACAAAATAAAATGAATAAAAAATACTGAAACGATTATTAATAACCGTAGCCAATGAATGCATCATATCTTCGAGTATAACATCGTCAAGATTTGTTCTACCTTGACAGATATATATATATATATATATATATATATATATATATATATTATAGAGAGAGAGAGAGAGAGAGAGAGAGAGAGGACGAACTTAATTATAACAAACGTGATCTGTAAGATAATTAATCTTTCAGAAGCTCAAAGCAGGTCGTCACCGAAATTTTCACGATTTTGATGGATCGCGACAGGAAATAGATATTATAATTATTTCAAATCCGAAATCTATATATATTTATATATATATATATATATATATATATATATATGCGTGTATATAAGAAAAGGTTAATAATCGATTCTCTTCCGTTCAGAGATCGTTGAACCTTGGAGAAACAGGATATTATAAACGTGACCTGACCTTATTTAAATTCAACTATCACAGGAAACAACATACAGAGCCGATAGAGAAAGAAAGGAAGAGAAAGAAAGGAAGAGAAAGAGAGAGAGAAAGAAAGGAAGAGAATGAAAGAGTTCACGTTAGCAATGCAGTTGCACGGCCAGACTCAACTTCTACCAGTTTTCCTTTCTGTGAAAGTGATGACAACGGAATACTTTAATTATCTTGACCACGAACGATTTTATCTCTCTCTTTCTCTTTCTCTCTCTCTCTCTCTCTCTCTCTCTCTCTCTCGTTCTTTTAATTTCCTTTCTCGATCCCCGAAGAACGACGAACGAATTCGCCGCCGTGTTTCATCGCGTACACCTCTACTCGTACACGTTTCAAATATATCGTACGCAAGGTGCATCTCAATATGCGACCCCATGCATGTGTACGTTATCACCATACAGAGATCTCAACGAGTTAGTATTGTTATTAAAAACGTAGATATTTTCGTTCGAACGGAAAACGTTCCTTTTGTAAAATTTAACACCCTCGCGGATAGAAACTTAAAGAGCGCGCCGAATTTTCTCCGTCGTACGTAAGCTTTTTATTAAAAAAAAAAAAAAAAAAAAAAAAAAAAAAAAGCAAAGGAAAGGCGCGTAAATTGGTTGACGTCCGTCGTTACGCGACGCGACAAGAATAAAACGAAGGAAGGAAAAATAAACAAAAAAGAAAAAAAAACAGAAAATAAAAAAAAAACAAGAAGGGAAAGGGAAAGGGAAAAAAATTCTAACGCGATCCCACAAGTCGGTCGAATTACGCCGGATATGAACTTGTTAAGGGGTCGTTGTCCTGACTCTGTATATAAAAAAAAAAAAAAATTATAATAATAATAATGATGATAATAAAATTAAAAAAAAAAAAAAAAGAAAATAGTATTCGACAAGATCTCCGTCAACGTCGAAAATGTAAACGCCTCTTCCTTTTCAAACCCGTCAACGATCGCCGTGATCGAAAACTTCTTTCCTTTTCTTTTTTTCCTTTTCATTTCGTTTCTCTTTCGATCCAACGTAAATTATTCTCAAAAACGTATAACCGACGCATTACAAAATGCATTCGCAGATCCAGATAAATCCAATCTTACACTACCATGGTAATCCTTCTTTGTTCCCACGTATTTAATAATAACAATTTCACGATAAACATTCTCTCTCTCTCTCTCTCTCTCTCTCTCTCTCTCTCTCTCTTCATTTCATCTACCAAAGAGCAAGTACCTAAACCTGAACAGACAGAGGGTTTCAGAGACTCTCTCTCTCTCTCCTCTCTCCTCTCTGTTAACGCTGATCCTGCTGGATTCGTAGATCCCCAGGATCCAATAAATCTGCTCTAACGTACGCACAGGCGAGTCAACCAAACATATAAACGCGCGCGAGCGCGTGAAACGACCTCGTCTCGTCTCCCACGAATGCTCTTTCGCGGCTCTCTCTCTCTCTCTCTCTCTCTCTCTCTCTCTCTCTCTCTCTCTTTCTCTCTCACACACACACACTCTCTTTATCTATCTCTCTATCTGTCTGTGTATCCATTTCTCTCTCTATCTATCTGTGTATCCATCCATCTCTCTCTCTCTATCTATATATCTATCTATATATCTCACTCTAACTAATATAGAGAAAGAGAGAGAGAGAGAGAGAGAGAGAGAGAGAGCCGAGCGTGTTCGGCACCCTTTCGCACACGTGCGTGCGCGTTTCTCTTCGGTTTCGCTCTCTTGGATCGTGTTCGCGTGTCAAGCCCAAGTACTCTGACACGCTTTACGCTCGAGAGCCTCCTTTGTCGAGTTTCTCGGCGTGTTACGCGCAACCTCGGCGAATACCTACCTCCCTACTACTCCGATACATATATATATAAGTGTGTATATATGTGTGTGTGTGTGTGTGTGTGTGTGTGTGCGTGTGCGTATATGTATATATATATACGTTAGAAGCTACGCGGCTTATCATTCCGTTAGCCTGGCAAAGCCACGACTTCTCTCTATCTCTATCTCTATCTCTATCTCTATCTCTATCTTTCTGTTTGTGTAAATGCTTGCGTTTAGTATGTGTATGTGTATGTATATGTTTATGTATATGTTTATGTGTACGCGCGCGCGCGCGCTTGTATATCTATCTACCCTCTTTCTCTATCTCTTTCTCATTTTCTTCTTCTTCTTCTTCTTCTCCTTTTTTTTTTTCTTCCTTTTCTTCTTCCTCTTCGCCACGCTTTCTCTTATTTCAAAGAACCGTGAAAAAAAAAGGAGAAGAGATACTCTAACCGTGAAGAACCGTGTTAGCGTCACCGTGTCAACGGGTCTCGGGGTTATCCTTATCGATGACACTATTCTCTCTCTCTCTCTCTCTCTCTCTCTCACTCTCTCTCTCTTTTCTTTCTTCCTTCAAACTTTTTTCTTAAACCCTTTCACACGACCGATCCGCTACTACTGATCGCGACCGATCGGGAGAAGTGAATCTCGTTGCCGGTCTTTTTTCTTTTTTTTTTTTATTTTATTTTTATTTTCCTCCGTTTTTTTCCTTTCTATTAATCGACGATTAAAAAAAAAGATTAATAAATAAATAGATGGATGAACGAGAAAAATTGCCAAGTTCGAGTAAAGCGAGATGAAATTAGTCGAGCCCGTAATTGACTCGTTATACGACGAATAATAACGAATTCGTTTTGTCGCAAGTTTATCTGTCCACATTCGTAGACTAAAGAAGAGAAAAGAAACAAAACCAGAAGAAAAGAGAGAGAGAGAGAGAGAGGGGGGGGGGTAAAAAAGGAAAAGAAAACTGAATTACTTCGACAGTCTCTGGCTCGTATTTCTAAGCGAAAAGGATTTCTAAGATAGGGTATCGATAAAAAAGCAATAGAAAGGAGGTGAAAAAGGGCGACGGGAGGGTGGAGTGAGGGGTAAGATTGGGATGGGGAGGGGGGATGGAGAGTTAAGGTGGATAACCGTTCCATATCGATATCATAAATATAAAATAGAAAGAGAGAAAGTGAGAGAGAGAGAGATTGAGAAAAGAAAGACGAAGACGGGACGATGAAGGAAGGAAAAGAGTGTATCGGCTTTTCTTAGGAGACCCTCTCCCGCCCTAAAGGACGATAGAAAGATCTTCTTGAAAAGTGTAGAAAAAGGACGAGCAAAAGTTAAACGATGTCCCTTTTTCCGACAGGCCAAGTCACCTTCGTGACTACTACTACTACTATTACTATTACTACTACACTACTACTACTACTACTACTACGAGAAAGTGAGAGACATCTCGCACATATTATAGTTCTTCTTTTGCCTTTGTAATCTCATTCAAAATGTATATATATGTGTGTGTGTGTGTGTACATGAAAAAGATATATATATATATATATATATATATATATATATATATGTATAGATATAGATATAGATAAAGATGGGTACCTGTCGATCTCTTGATCGAAAATCGTACGTGCAAGTCTACAATCCACAAGCATTTTCGATAGGTTCAATTTATGTCTATATATATATATATAAATGTGTGTGTGTGTGTGTGTGTGTGTGGATGGGTTAGTGGTTGGTAGTATTACATATGTATACGTACATACTCGTATCCGTGTAAATGTATTATATATGTATGTAAGTTGGGACCCGATCGTCCTCCAATCGTTTTCGTAACGTTCTAGACGTATAGTAATCCTCACGTCGATATATATTTTACCGGGATACGTTCTTTCGAAATGCACGTGCACTATGGATGAACGTTGAAACACGAATTATCTCTTACCAAAACGAAGATATATTCAAAATTCGTCGTCGCACGAACGAATTATTTATAAAAACGAATAGGCTCTATTCAATTAGCGGTAAAATGTGATTTCCCGTTTGTATGTTCGCGAAATTTGTCGGCTTGCGACAAGAATATTATTCGTATATATTATGCGAAAGCGTAAAAAATTGAATACGTAAAGAAGAAAGGAAAGAGAAGACGAACGTCGAAATTTCTAGTCTTTTTTTCTTTTTCTTTTTTTTTTTCCCCGAGAAAAAGACGACGAGAGAAGTATCTTCTATCCATTAGAAATGTAATAATATTATATATATATATATATATATATATATATATATTATATGTATTTTTTTGATATCGATATACATGATAGATAGAGATTACAAGTGATCTCTTCGTATTATAATAATAATAACTATACTGGAATTAGAATTACAATATTAAGTAAAAAAAAAATAAAAAGTAAAAGATAACACGAAAAATAATAATGATATCAAAGAAAAAAAGAAAAATAGAAATTGATTCTACTTGTAGTCCTATAGAAAAAAAAAAAGAAGAAAAAAAGAAAAAGAAAAAGAAATATAATAATAAATTTCGACGAATAAAAATCCATACCATCGACCATTAACGTAGGACCGTTAGTCGACGGTTCAACCGTACTTATCGATACTCGGGAAATTCGATCGGTTATTTTAGACGGATAAACGGGGCGGGGGCGGGGAGGGGGGTGGGGAAGGGAGTACAAGTTATTTTGATAAACGATAGTAACGTAACTCGATTTTCCCGTCATGCCTCGTCTACGGTTTACATCGACCCGAACGAGCTTACCCACCCAGGAGGAGAAAGAGGAAGGCGAGGAGGAGGAGGAGGTTGTGGAGGAGGAGGAGGAGGAGGAGGAGGAGGAGGAGGAGGAGGATGTGGAGGAGAAGGAAGAAGACGGTCGCATGAGGAGAGTGTGTGTAGGTAGGGGTGCTAGCTCGGCTAAAGGAGCTAAAGGGACTAAAGGAGGTGGATAAGGAGGATATAGATAGATATAGGGGACGAGGGGAGTATAATATGAGGAGGGAAGGGGGGGAAGGTGCCGTATTAGATGGCCAGAAACATCTCGCAAGGATATCTACGTGGATAACATTGTTACCAACGTACACACACACACACACACACACACACATATGTATATATACATGTATGGTATATATGTATATATATATATATATATATGTATGGTGTATATATATACCTAACTCCTCGGACATAGTAAATTTCTCATTGAATTCACGTAACATTTAACGCTCATTTCCCTCATGTTGGTATTATCATGGCATGGATATGGTCGAATCGTAGAAGCGAAGTAGCGACAATGGTGGTATGGCGATGGTGGCGTTGGCGTTGCCGATGGTACATAATGGTTGGCTGGTAATGGTGCTGGTCGGTAGTAGTTTGATCGGTGATAGTTGTACGCCTGTTGGTAGTAGTAATAGTAATAGTAGTAGTAGTAGTAGTAGTAGTAGTAGTAGTGGTGGTGGTGGTGGTGGTAGTGGTAATGGTGGTGACGTTGATGGTGGGAGAAAAGGGATGAACCTCTGAGCAGGACGACGGGGTTAAGAGGGGTAAGGTGGGTTTACGTTAAGGGGTCTATGTTGATGTTCGAGGGGGTGTTCTTCCTTCTCTAAGGCATTACCGAGCCCACAATGGCCGCCGCCAATACCTTTCATCCCTTCCCCACCCACTTCCCTCCTCCCTGTTTCTCCTCCTACTCCCTCTTTCTCTCTACCCCGCGACTCCTCTTCTACCACCGACTCTGCTCTGCCGCCACCCACCCCACTCCACCCCCCTCCACCCCCCTCCCCATGAAGATTTCATTCGTAACGTTAAAACCACTCGGAGAATAATTTCGAAAGGCAGGATGCCACCAACAGGAGAACATCTTTGTGATTCCTTTTAAAACGGTAATGAAAACTTTTGTGGATTAATTTTGAAACCAAGTACTCCTCTTTCTCTCTCTCTCTCTCTCTCTCTATCTCTTTGTCCTCATTTTTAGATGAAAACAACGTACACGCGTAGCATGAGAAAGGAAGGAGAACCGAGCAAGGAATAGAAATGTTAAAAATTATGATTGTTCGACGATGAAGAAAATTCGTCATTTTTTTTGTTTTTTTTCACGCGATATATCCACCCCATACCGTGGTTGGTGTTTACAGGCGTAAATAGGTATTACACATGTGTAGTATAGGTACGTACGTCTAATATATGTATGTGTGTGTATGTGTGTATATAAGTTACGAAGGTAAACAAAAGCAAAGAATGAAAGTGACAAGAGGAAGTAAATGAAATATGATTAAAATTTGTACACGATGTGATATGACCAACCGACGTTCGAGCAACGCGAACACGTCATCGCTTTAGAAAATGGCTATCCCTTTCTTAAAGCATAAGCGTGCTTATCTTACTATTCGAAGGAACGATATTTCCCTATTCATGCCGCTTTACGTTGTAACAACTACTCTTTTTTTCATCCTTCCTTCCTTCCTTCCTTCCTTCCTTCCTTCCTTTTTTCTCCTTCTCTATCTCTCCCTCTCTCTCTCTCTCTCTCTCTCTCTATATATATATATATATATATATTTATATATATATTTATCTCTCTTCTACCATAACGGAAGCGTGGAAACATAAAAAGGATACGCGCGCAGCATCCGCTCGTCCCGGTTTTACAGAGAATACTCCAACGTTTCTTTCCTTTTCCTTTTCCTTTTCCTCATCCTTTCATCCTTACTTGCATCCTTTTTTTTTTTTTTTGCATTTGCAATGATTAGGTAGTTAAACGATGCGGTGGGCAAGTGGTAAGTAAATAACTTGCTATACTACTGTACCATAATACAGTAGTACAACGACCCCAACGACCTAATTTCAACGGAGTAGTCGAGCAAGACGTTCCTTAATGCGTTCGGATTAATCGATCGGTATTAGAGAAAAAAAAAAAAAAACTCAGGGAATTTGTCCTGCGGTCAACGTAGATATCCTCATCGTCCTCTCTATGTATACGACTATATAGTTTAGTGAGAAAGAGAGGGAGAGGGAGAGAGAGAGAGAGAGAGAGAGAGTATAGCAAACTCATAGTCGAAACGATCCTCTACGGTTTGTCGTTCTTGCACGGAATCTGGCACAGAATTCTCTCGGAAGTGTTAGGTGTACATATATATATATATATATATATACCTTTCGATGTCCTCTTGACGATCCTTGATCTTATCCCCTCCCTCCTCCATTCCCCCTCTCTCTTTCGTCGAAATCAGGCCACCTTCAAAATCGTTTCGAGCTCGCGCGTGAACTACACCATTGTTATTGAATTTCCTTCAAGGTTTTCAAGTGAATTGCTCAGCGATCGGTTTTTTTTTCCTTCTATTGATATAAGAGCTTCGACGTGAAAAAGAGAGAGAGAAAGAGAGAGAGAGAGAGAGAGGGGGAGAGAATATTTTATGAAAAATATGATTGTTAAATTGATTCATTTTATTAATAATAATAATGATAATAATAATCTTTAATATAAATGTTCCAACATTTTTTTATTTTGCATATCTATAGATACGTTCGTTCTTCGAAAGTCATCGTCATTATTATTATTATTATTATTATTATTATTATTATTATTATTATTATTGTTATTATTATTATTATTATTATTATTATTATTGTTATTAATATTATTATTATTTGCTTCATATACCAACGTCACTGATCCGTCGAGAATAAAGAAACTTTCTAATGAAAAATAAATGTATAAAATTACAAATTAAAAATAAAATTTTCTAATGAAAAATGCCACGATCGAATTCGTATATTTCTGTCATTTTTGATTTCACATAGGTACACTCATTATTATTATTATTATTATTATTATTATTATTATTTTATTATTATTATTATTTTTATTTTCATTATTACAATATTCCTCGCTTTTAATCATTAATGATTTCTCGAGGAAGAAGAAAAGAAGAAAGAAAGAAATATCGTACCTATGAAGCTTAAGAGAGAGAAAAGAATGTAAAAAAAAAAAAAGAAATGAAAAACACGACTCGGTCGGCGGATTCGACATGATCGGATACCTCGATTAATTATAGGGGTACTCATGTTTATCACAATTGTTTCTTTTTCATTCAATTCACGTACAATATCTACATAGACAGATTACGTTCAATGCACCAAGTCATCATCATTTTTATTATTAATATCATTATCATTATCGTTATTATTATCATTATTAATATTATTACTATTATTATTATTATTATTATTATTATATGCTGCATTTTCAATTGTCGATGATGTTTCAAGAAAGCATTCGTTTCAATGAAAAGAGTGAGAGAGAGAGAGAGAGAGAGAGAGAAAAGAAAGAAAGAAAAGAAAGAAAAAAAAAAAAGAAAGAAAAAAAAAGAACACTCGACATGATCGGATTCGACATGGTTGGATTCGACATGGTCAGATTTCTCGATTGGTGGTGTTGTATAGGACCCATCCATGGTCGATAGAGAAGCTCTCGTCGTTGGTGGTCGAAGTACTCCCCACTCTTTTTCACTGCTTCACCCGCGAGCAGTAGTACCTATGTATGTATATATGTATATATATATAATATATATATATATATATATATATATATATATATATATGCTGTTGGTTAGAGCGAAGATGGAGCAAGTAGAAAAGAGAGAGAAAGAGAAAGAGAGAGAAGAGAGAGAAAGAGAGAGAGAGAGAGAAGGACAGATAAAGGCAAGAGGGTAGTAGTGTTTGGTGGTGGTGATGGTGGTGTGATGGTGGCGTGATGGTGGTGGTTGTGCAAAGTGACTGAATAACCTCCCGCCGCGCCCAGTTTCTGAACTTGTGTGGATATAACCAGCTCCGCAAGTACACTAAATTCATTCCTCACCTGCGTGCGCATGGATCCTTGTTTAGTACACTCATCAATGTGTATAAGTGTGTGTATCTGTATGTTCTGTGTTACGAACGCACTCTATATATATATATATATATATATATATATATATATATATATATATATATATATATATATATCTCTCTCACCAACACACACACTCTGTCTCTCTTTGTCTTTCTCTCTCATACATATATACACACAAAGAGAGACTCTGTGCCTCTTAAGATATAAACGAGCACAAGGATGTGTGTTGCGTTGAATATAATTCTTAGCTCCGATCGATCCTCTTCCCTCTCTCTCTCTCTCTCTCTCTCTCTCTCTCTCTCTCTCTCTCTCACACACACTTACCGTAATTCAAGGTACCTACTCGAGTAAAGTTTAAGACAATAGAATCGATGTACCTTGCTGTTAATCCGTCACTTTCCATTAAGTTTCTTATGTCAGTTTCGTTGTATCCATTTAAGTGAGAAACGATAAAAGGATGTTCCATTCCCCCCCTCCCCCTCCCCCTTTCCCTCTCTCTCTCTCTCTCTCTCTCTAATGAAAGTACCATCTAATCAGATAAATACTTATTTGATTCGATGCGATCGAAGGTTGGTTCGTGGGAAAATTATTTCGATAAAGTAAAGTACCTTCCACGTGGTAAAGAAAAACAGAAAAACAAGCAAAAAAAAAGAAAATACAAGAGGAATACGGAAAGCAAGAATACGAACGAAAATTCTTATCGCGTCATCCTGGATAACGATGATAAAGAAGAGTGAGAGAGAGAGAGAGAGGGAGAGAGAGAGAGGGAGAGAGAGAGAATTGAAAGAAGAAAGAAAGAGAAAAAAGGTATTCATGCCGGGATGCAAATATTGTAACGCTATCGAGTCGGATGGAAACGAATTAAAAGAATGAGTAAACTAAATGGACAAATGGAAAAATACAACAAGAAAAAATAGCAAAAATAAAAATAAGACGCGGCGCTCTTGACGATTTCGAGTTGGGGCCGTGCTTTTAAATGACTCCGTATAGCGAATTAATTCACCGTGGGTTGCCGCTGGTGCTGTTGCTGTTGCTGTTTCTGTTTCTGTTGCTGTTGCTGCTGTTGGCTCGGCAGTAGGTACGCCGGCGTAATTAATTTTGTCGCGACGCCGGTAATTTTCTGTTTGTGCAGGATATTTCAAGTAGAGGACTCGCCGAGAAGTGTAACCTAACCGTGCGATAGACGAGAGAGAGAGAGAGAGAGAGAGTAGTAATTACTAGGAAAACGAATAAGAATAACGGTAGATTAAGAATCGATAAAAATCGATCGATTTTACGAACTCGAAACAGATAAACCGATAAACTCCGATTAATCATTTCGTATGATTCGCCAATCAAATTAAACGGAAATATCGTTAAAACGATGGCGGATATAATGATTTAAAAGAAAAAATATTTTTATACGCTCACACACACACGCACAAATACACACGCGCACGCACGCACACACACATACATATGTACATATATATATATATATATAAAATATCGTAGGCTCGCGTGTGTGAGTCGTTGATTGAGAGACACCATATACTATGTACTGTTGTCGCGTTCCGGTGATAAACGTTTCAAATCACGTTTCATACATGACCGGTATAATGTGTGTATACAAGAGTGTTCAATCGGTGCATGCGTGCATACGTACCATACGTGCACGCTTGCACGCGTACGTGCTTTCTAGCGTGTAAGTAAACGCTCCTGTTTTGCACGTGCGATTCGTTGCTGGTAGTGTCGCGTTGCGAACATTGGAAGAAGGTGAATTAGAAATATACAGATATAGAGATAGATGAACAGATAGATAGATAGATAGATAGATAGATAGATAGATAGATAGATAGATAGATGGTTAGATAGTTAGGTGGATAGTCAGATTGGTAGGATGAATAGAGACAGATAAATAGATGGAATAGGTTGTTCGAGCGCTATAGAATTTATGCTATTCCACAATATCCGTACACGCCGTTTCAGATTCGCGTGTTTGTTTCAACGGATGTGTAATATCTATTTTCTAACGTTTTCTATTTTTCCCTCTTTCTATAACCCTCCTCCCCTTTCCTACTCTCTTATCAGTGTTTACCGATTCAAAGAATTCTTTTCAGCTTTTATTCGTTACGTCGAATAATGCAGAATGTATGTATGTGCGCGCGCGTGTGTTTATGGTATATCTATATGTTATCTAACGAGTTAAAAAAAAAAAAGAAAAAATATATATATATATATATATACACATGTATTATATAAATTGATTATTCGTTTACTACTGATATTCATCGTTTACTACTTCAGATTTTTCTTTTCATTTTTCTATTTCCCAATATTTGTTATAATTACAAATATACACACACACACACATATATATATATATAATATACTCACAAATACATAATATATACTTTCCCAGTATTTGTAATAAAAAAAAAATATATATATATATATTGACGTAAAATATACTGATATTATTACAAATATTAATTTCCACAGGGTTCTATTTCATAAAATACGAATATCAATTACTAAAGCGTATTAAAACTGTATTAAATTCTTTCATTACCTATACCATTCAAATTTTATAATACAAAATATCCTTTCTCTCTCTCTCTCTCTCTCTCTCTCTCTTTCACACACACACACACATACACGCTTGCACGCACACAGGCAGACAGACGGACAGCAGACATACGGACGGACAAACACAAACACACAATATTTTGTCGATCGAACTCATAAACGAGCTCGGCATCGTATTTCGCGCGTCGTGAAAGTCGAATGGTCGGTCCACTCGCGTTAGGCCGTCGTACGGAGGTTCGGGAATAGGATGATGGGGTGGGTAAGAGGGGTTGGAAAGTAGGGGATGGTGGTAGTAGATGATTGGAACGGACGACGGAGAATAGTCGATCCGTCACATTCGAATAATAAAGGGCATGCCGACCGGCGAGTGCCGAGAGCCCCACAACCGTACTACGTACACACGTTGGTTAGGTCTTCGTAATTCGAGTACCGCGGTCATAGAATCCTCGTTATGCAAACAGTCGGACTCTTGGAACACGTATTCTGATATGCCTCCGGGTAGGTAGGTACTTGTGTACCCGTGCAGGAGGATCTGAAGCGGTCGGTAAATCGCCAAAGAACGCAGCTTCAAGGGTACTCGCCTCTCTTTGGCCCTTCCCCATTTCTCTCTACCCACTCGCAAATCCGTTATCAGCTTTTTTCGAATACGAACGTAGAGAGAGAGAAAGAGAGAGAGAGAGAGTACTAAAAATGCTCAACTTATTCGATTTGCCGAGTCGCTCGTTTAATTTCGAGTACCCTTTTCGAAAGGGTACACCCATCTCTTTTCTTTCTTTCTTTTTTCTTTTTTTTCCATGTCTCTCTCTCTCTCTCTCTTTCTCTCGATCCTCTTCTCTTTCCCGTCCAATGGGTACAAGCACGAGAATTCACGAGAGGGGATCGTCTCTACGCGAATGGGGAAAACAAAAGAAAGTATTTTTTTTTTTTTTACTTCGGACGTATTTTTTCGAAGCCAAGTGTTCGACGAAGATAAATCTTTCATAAATGAAAAAAAAAAAAAAAAAAGAAATAGAAAAGAACATAACGAATGCACAAAAATGTACGATATGTATGTGTGTATCTACACACACACACTCTCACACACACACACACACACACACACACACACACACACACACATGTATACATACATAAAGGTTGTCTGGAAAGTTCGTGCCGATTTTGAAAAGCAGAAGATTCCAATTTTAGTATACGCATCTATTAAATTATTATTATTATTAAACTATTATCGTCACGTGTTATATAAATATAAATATATATACATATATATATACATATATATATATATATATATATATATATATAATAGGTATACGTATTAATAGAAAGTACGTTTTCACCGGATGTTGTAAAATCGTCGTGTTTCGTTAAGAAGTTTCCTCTACGTACTTTAACGAAGTCATGCCGTGAGTCGTTTCCTTGACGACTCTCCGAGCTCTAAGAAGGAAGGTGTTTCTTATTTGCGCAATGCCGCTATCATGAAACAGCATAAATATGTATAACTACGAGGGGAGGGTTGGGAGGGGGGGAGGTGGTCGGGAATAGAAGGGTATGGTAATGTCGGAAGAGCCGAACATCTGTCGACGCGTTTTCTGGTTACGCGTTTCAAGGTGTAAAATTTAATAATAATAATAATAATAACGTCGTCGTCCCCCACAACGATTGTTATTACGTTAAGAGAAAGTTCGTTCAATTGTACGAATATAATAAACACGCGCCGAGACGTGTATCATTTCCTCCATCCCCGACCAACCACCCACTCGATCACCTACCCACTCTCTCTCTCTCTCTCTCTCTCTCTCTATCTCTATCTTTATCTCCATATTTCTTTCTTTTTTAAATCTCTCTATCGTATACTTAACGTAGTATAAGCGATACAAACGATTCCGTTTGAACGATTTCATTTAATAACTAAATTGCGGTCGTACGATATTAATCCCCAGTGTGGTATATAAATGTACATGTGTATGTGCTTGGTAAACGTAGACACACACACACACACACACACATATATATATATAGATATATATATATATATATTCTTGTAGTACGTTTAGATTTGTTTGAAAGAAAAATATTACGATGGTAAGGGAGAAAGATATATATATATATATATATATATATATATATATATATATAGAGAGAGAGAGAGAGAGAGAGAGAGAGATAGGAAAAATTTTTACGGCACCCCATAGACGACGGGTGGAAAGCAACGGAACACGTTCGACGAGGCACGTCGAATCGACTTCGATTTTAACGTAGATTACGTTGCTTTGTGTGTGTATATATGTATGTGTACGTACATAAGTATGTACGTACGCGTGTATGCGCATGTATCTGCCGTCAGTGCGATCATCCAAGCATTCGCATTTTTTCGATAACCTTTAAACGTCTTCCTCGAAGCTCCATCGGCTCGCATCACGCACGCTACACGATCATCCCGCCCATGTTCCTTCGGCCTCGAGCAGCAGCAAAAGCAACGACCTCGAAGTAGAAAGAAGAAAAAGAGGAAGAGGAGGAGGAGGAGGAGGAGGAGGAGGAGGACGTGGAGGTGGAAGGAAGAAGAAGTAGAAGATGAACAGTAGTAATAATAGTTGTAATAGTAGTAGTAGCGGTGGTGATAGTTGTATTATTGGTAGCGATGGAGGAAGAAGAGTAGGAAAAAGAAAAAGAAGAAGAAGGAAAAGGATTTCCCTGGATCTTCCAATTTCCTAGACAGTTTCTAGATTCGTCTATCTCTCTTGGATAAGGCAGCCGCGTGAAAATCGTATCGCGAGAAGTTATCGCAAACAACGCAACCGGGAGAAGTCTATAAAGGTGTAGTAAAATAGCAAGAGAGAAAGAAAGAAATAAAGAGAGAGAGAGAGAGAGAGAGGGAGAGAGAGAGAGAAGAAAATTTATCTCTTGGGCTTAAAGCAAAAGTAGCGAGAGAAATAGAAAGACTACAGGAGATTACATAAACAATGGTATCGAGATTAAAACGTAAACATGAGATACAAAAGCGCAAGAGAGAGTCTTTCCAAGGGGCTTGAAAAAAAAAAACCCGTAACATTATCAAATACAAATGCGAACGAGTATTATTCAAAGTTAATGGTGATATCGTAGAAAGAGAAGGAAAAGAAGAAAAAAAAGAAGAAGAAGAAGAAGAAGAAGGAAAAAGGAAAGAATGAAAACGAGAAAAGATCCGAGTACCCGGGTTTTACGCAAAACGTAAGATAAGAAGTACGTAATTGAGCGGAGTGAGTATAAATATATTTATATACATCGTAATAGAAGTGACAAATCGTTCGTACAATCCCAATCGAATTATATTGAATTAATATCGAACTATACGTACGTATAAACATTATTACATACGTAATAATGTATATATTTATGTATCGCCTGTATAGGTATGTCATTGAAAATAATGTGATAAAAATTTGAGACGTATACGATTTAGTGAATGAACGAACGAACGAACGAACGAACGAATGAATTAATTAACGAACGAACGAACGAACGAACGAACGAACGAATGAATGAATGAATGAATGATTGGTTGGTTTGGTTATTGAATGGTTGTTTGGGATAGAGTTTCTCTGACTATTACCTATACCAAAAAAGGATAGATAGGGCCGAGGTGTATAAGTTCGTAGTGCCGTCCCTGGGTCACCCAACACCCACCACACCACCACCCACACTTACCTCCATCGTCGAGGCTTCCCTTCGCGAGAGCCGCCGAGCAGCAACCAGCAACCCCCGGCTCTCTCTCTCTCTCTCTCTCTCCTTCCTTCGTTCGTTCCCATGCGAATCAATAGTGCGTAGTCACGGCGCACGGCGTGGCTCGTTCGTGGGCGAGGGGTGGGGAGGCCGACGGTGTACGACGGCGTGGAGCGGTGGCTGGCGGAGTAGGGAGGACTGGCTGGGTGATGGGGTGGTGGGAGTGGGGTGGGAGTGGGTCGCTATAAAGGGTGGATGCGAGCTGTTTCGGGGAAGGAACGTACGTACGTACCCGCGCGACTCTGCGAAACTCGCGCTAGTGCTCGCACACGCATACACGTAATATATATATATATATATATAAAGAAAGAGAGAGGGAGAGAGTGAGTGAGAGAGGAGTGGGGAGAGCAAGGAGCTGACACTTGGGTGGGGGAAGCGTTGTTAGTAGAGGCGAGGCGAAAGAGCACGAATACGCCCGAGACTTACCGATCGTTCGTACGAGCATCGACGAAGAGGCCCTCTACTCTCTCTCTCTCTCTCTCTCTCTCTCTCACTCATTCACTCTCTTTCTCCTACGAATTTTCCTTTTTCTTAAACTCTGACCATTCAGTGTTCTTTTATCCAATCTTCTTTTCTCACTTTCATTTCTTCTGCCATAGCCACCGTCTTTCGACAAGTCATCTTCCTACACCTTTTTTCTATATATCTTTCTATCTCTATCTCTCTCTTTTTTTTTCCTCTCTTTAATTTGTTACTTGGATAAGATCTTTCGTGAAACGTTGCTCCGACTTAGGGTCACGAGATCATAGGTTAAGAGGTTCGATGGGTCACAAAGACGATGCCTTTTCTATCTCTTTCTTTCTCTTCTTCTCTCTCTCTCTCTCTCTCTCTCTCTCTCTCTCTCTATCTATCTATCTATCTCATTCTCTCTCAACCATTCTACCAGGGTCAGGAACGTATCGACGAGGTCGATGGTATTGTCGTAGTAGTAGTAGTAGTAGTAGTAGTAGTGTAGTAGTAGTAGTAGAAGCAGGGATGGGTCAACGATACGTATGGCAAAAGGGGTGAGGATGTACGGTTTAACTGGCTGTTTCGTGCGCGAGTAGAGATGAATAGACAAAGATAGAGAGAGAGAGAGAGAGAGAGAGAGAGAGAGAGGAGGGTGGGAGAGGGAGAATGAGAGAAGGGAGGTAAACTCGATTCAATGGTATTTCGGGTGCGTTTTCGATTTGGCGAGATTGAGTTCGTCGCGAATGGATTTGGCGAATTAGAAAATTGAACGAGCCTATTTACGCGAGAATCTTCCTTCAATTTTTTTTCTCTCTCCTTTTTTTCTTTCTTTCTTGTTTGTTTGTTTTTCTTTTTTTTTTTTTTCGTTGTATTTCTTCTTTTTTTTCTCTTTTTCCTTTTTTTTTTTCATTACTCGCAAAGCACGAAAATCGTCGAACTCAGCGCGCTATTTAGGCCTTAATATGACGGATGGACATTGTCAAGTTCAAATAAATATTTATTTACGCGTTATTAACGAGTGCGTTGCGTTTTCGGAACAAACAGATAGGGCCGTCCGTCCGTCCGTTTTGTTCCGAGAAATATAAAACGATAACCGAGTCTCTTTGATTGTACGAATCGCGATTAACGATAAGGCGCATTTCTAAGACACGCTTACGCGTCTCTTTTTTAAGATCTCTCAGGACGATTAATTCTTCTCGAGTTGTTACCATGAAATATCTATATGTATGCAGATGTGTGCGTGCGCGTGTGTTTATACATATATGTACGTATATACAGAGTGTCCCAACGAAAAGTATCCACCAAGATCACTGGATTTTGTAGTAGTCATGATAGACACTTTTCATTGATATACTTTCTACTCACTCACGCAAACGCACACACACATGATCATCTAATAACTTATTTGTACACAAGAATTTAAACCTTCGAATTTCACCGTAAATAATTCATCGAATTCAACCGCAAATTGTATCGTTAAAAATTTGGTTATTTATTAAATATCCCGATTTGTAATTTGTTAAGTATCCCGACTAGCGTAGATAAAATACTTAAGTACTTTACGAGAGTGTCTTGTTGAAACAAGCATAAAAGAATAATAAATAAATAAACAAATAAAAAGAAAGAAGGAAGGAAAAATTCAACGTTCATTTAACAAAGCAATATCACGTCGTTGCAATTACATAAAACATTTAAATGTATACATACGTAAAAGGAGTATAATCGTACTTCCATATAAATGGGACAAAATTAAACCCCGTGATATTTTTTCAAACGCGAAACTCCTTCGTAGCATCTCGACTATAGTCGCGGTCGTAACACGCGGTTGCTATAGTTATTATAGGAGCCGGCGTATCTTGGCAACGAAGGTAGCGCACGTGTAAGATGAGAAAATAGGGGGAACAGAAAGCGTGCGTGTTTGAAAGGAGATAGAGATAGAGAGAGAGAGAGAGAGAGAGAGAGAGAGAAAGACGGAAAAGGAAAGAAAGAAAGAAAAGAAAAGAAAAACGTGAAAAAGAGAGATAGAAAAGAGAGCTAGCGAGTTGGGGATGGGGAGGTAGGATGATGGTGTAAGGGTGGTTAATGGTGGGTCACAGTGGCGAGGCTTCGACGGAAAAAGAGAACAAAAAAATAGAAAAAAAAAAAAAAGCAGAAAAGAAAGAAAAAAAGAGAAAGGGCGAAGCAACTTTACTCGAGAGAGAGAGAGAGATAGAGAGATAAAAAGAGAGAGAGAGAGAGAGAGAGAGACGGTGGTGGTGGTGGTTTTAAATCTCGACGAAATTCGTTTGGATAGCTCGGAATCACCGCGTATACACCGGTAGTAAGTAACGCGCGCGTACAAAAAGAAGGACAGGGACGACAAAACCCTCCCTCCACCCCCACCCCCGCATCTACAATACTCTTCCAAAAAGTAGTGCGGCGATGGTAATGGCGTTGATGGTGGTGGTTGCCGGTGGTGCTGGTGGTTGGTCGTACGTGTCGAAGGGTGAGGAGTTGTATATAATAGGGGAGGACAAGGAGGAAGAGAGGAAGGTTAAGAAGAAGTTGAAAGAGAGATGTAAGTGAGGGTTAGGGGGTGGAGGAACGGGGAAGAAACCCTCAAGGCAACAACCCATTGATACCTACTCTACTTTCAAGCTTACATACATACATACTGTCCTCCTTCTTGGCAATCCTCTTTTCTTTCTCCTCCTTCTCTTATTCTCCTCTTTCTTCTTCTTCTTCTTCTTCTTCTTCTTCTTCTTCATCTTCGTTCTTGTTTCTCGTATTCTTTTTCTCCCCCTCCCCCTCCCCCTCCCTCTCTCTTTCCATCTTTCTCTCTGTCGCACGCTATCCATCTCTCTTTTGTGTTCCTCTCTTTCTCGCATTGTTTTCATACTCTTCAACCACTCCCCTCCCCTCCCCGTCCCTCCGTGTTACTTCCCATTCCTCTCGCACCTCCTCCTTCGTTCTATTTTAATAACACCTGGCACACTGCCCCGTTAAACGAACATCGAGAAGGCGGCACACATTAGCCGCGAGAAGTTACAAGTTCTCTCATTATCGTATTTATATTATATATATGCATGTATGTTTAGATATGTATTTATTTATTTAATTACTCCTATATCGACATTTTCATTACGTCGGACGTGTACGAGTTTTTTGATTTTTTCCTTTCGCACTATTCGTTCACTCGAGCAGGTATCGTCGTTTCGAACGGAAAAATCATTTTCACTCACTCACTCTCTCTCTCTCTCTCTCTCTCTATCTCTTTTTTTTTTCTCTCTCTCTCTCTATCTCTTTATCTCTCTCTCTCTGTCTCTTTTTCATATCCTCTCTTTTTTCTTTATTTCTTTTCTTTTTCTAAATTTATATTAGGAGTCGGGTAGAAACAAAAAGGATGGCCAGCGTTTTTCGAGAAGCATTCTCTCCCTCTCTCTCTCTCTCTCTCTCTCTCTCTCTCTCTCTCCCTTTCATCTTCTCTTTTGCTTCCCTTTCCTTTCGTTTTTTCTTTTTCTTGCAATTATTTTTATACGCCACTATTTTTCTTTTTTTTTATATATATATATATATATATTTTTATACGTATTATTATTTTCTCTTTACGAGCGTACGTAAACAAAGGAACTATAATGACAAAGAGATCAAGTATTATTTCTAATATGTTCTTAATTTAAAAAGTGTAAAAATTACTGAGATCCACGTGCAGGGAGATGGTTGATTGTTTTCTCCACTCTCTGTATAACAAAAATGAAATTTACGTTGGTACCAATCCTTCTTTTCGTTCAATTTCTGACTTTATTTTGTATAAAAGTTCGATCGATATATCGAACTAACAATACTGAAACATTAGTTGTATTTTATTTTATTTTTTTTTTTTTATTTCATCATTAATATTGATATTATTCATATTAATATTAATATTATTATAATTTTTTAAATATTTTTCTTTTCTTCCTTCTTTTTTCTTTTTTTTTTTTTTTTAATTTACCTATAAAGTATCAATCAAGCGTAACAATTATAATCTCATATCGATGCACGATCAGAGGGTAAGAATCGTAAAGAATGTATAACCCTTACGTCGATGTTAGTTCAAAGAAAAGAAACAAGAAACAAAAATATGCGTAAAAAATTTGTCGGATATACCGACGTCTCTACGATTAGTAAAATCATTTTAATTAAGCTTAAAGAGAAAGAGAGAGAGAGAGAGAGAGAGAGAGAGAGAGAGAGAGAGAGAGAGAGAGTTACGTTGTTCGCGTTATAATATATGTACCTACTCGAAACTATATATAATCCCTACCGTTATTTTAATAGACAATATATTATTAACGGTTGGCGTGCGTTTGCTTAAGCGCGTACATAAGTGTGTTGTTTGTTGTTAACTACCTAACACCGATAACGAATAATAATTCACGAATGAAACAAACTTTCGTTTTCCAGAGATCGCTCGGACGGATCGCTGGTACTCGCGTATTATGTCTACTAGCCGATGTAAATTTCACGATGCAATTTTCGAAAACCTAAATCCCGAACGCGTGCAAGCGTGCGTAAAGAAGAGAATGAGAATGAGTATGAGAACGAACGAAAGTCAGAGAGAGATAGATAGATAGATAGATAGAGAGAGATAGATAGATAGAGAGAGAGAGGGGGGGGACGAAAAAGAAGTTTACGTGGCGTGCATCTGAATAGTTTGGTCCATCAGTGAAACGAGGAAAAGTTTAAAGGTATCGCCGTATATAAGCGTTCGGTCGAACGGAGAGAAGATGAGAGGAGAGAAGAGGGGAGAAGAGGGGAGTGGAGTGGAGAGAAGCAGGTTGAAATGGGCGGATGGGTGAGTGGGTGGGTGGGGTGGGATGGGATGGGTAAGCTTCGAGCGAAGATCGTCGGTGGTGGGTTCTTCTTCTGTAACCGACAGGATCGTTTTAGAGAAACGATTCTCTCGTATCCCATGTGAATCGATATTTCTCTTCTTCTTCTACTTCTTCTTCTTCTTCTTCTTCTTCTACTCTCTCTCTCTTCCTCTTTTATACACACACCTTTATCAATTTCTAAATACACAGGACGACGAACCGAACCGAACTTCCGTCCTACTAGGAGGGGAGGGATGCTAAATTTTTACTCGATATTAAATTATTTACAACGTTTCCTTTCAAACTCTCTGTCTCTCTCTCTCTCTCTCTCTCTCTCTCTCTCTCTCTCTCTCGAACCCATTCCTGTAAAATAGGATCATTTTTAATCGTCTTTATTTCTTGTTTTTTTTTTTTTTCTTTTTCTTTCTCGATCAACGAATTCATTTCGCCGTTTGTTCTGTTTTTTTCTTTCTCTCCTTTCTTCGAAGTCGACCAAACGAACGGTTTAAGGGAACGGCTAGCGACATTAGAGACGACGTTATCTTCGAATGAGCGATAGGAGGGAGGAGGGTGAAAATTTTTTTAATTAAAAAAAAAAAAAAAAGGAAAGAAAAGAAAAACAAGAAAAAAAAAAGGGAAGAAAAAAGGTAGCGGGTGGTGGGTAAGGAGACATGGTTTTATAAAGGCCGAAAAAGTTTGTAATGTCGGTTTATTAGAAAACAAAATTGCTCCCTTTACGAGACTCCTTTACTTTTTTTTTTCTCTCCTCATATCGCGATAGCTACGAAGTCCTGAAAGAAAACCTTTTCCGCGATACACCGGTGGTAACTTTTTTTATACCGCCACGCTGTACTGTAACAACGAATGAAATTATATATATATATATATATAAAAAGAGAGAGAGAGAGAGAGAGAGAGAGAGAGAGAGAGAAGAAGAAAAAAGTAAAGAGAGAGAAAAAAAACGAAAATACAAAATGTTCGTACGAGCGAAGAGAAAAATTAATCTACGATATCGATTAGAAATAGATGTGGTATAATGTGATGAACTTCCTCTTTCTATTTCTCTCTCTCTCTCACACACACACACACACACACACACACATCTACTCACTTTCTCTCTCTCTCTCTCTCTCTCTCTCTCTTTAGAAGAAAAATATACGATAATGCTTAAAGCTCCTTTCGAAATTCAGATAAAGAAGAAAGAAACAATGAAAGAAAGAAAGAGAAGGAAAGAAAGAGAAAGAAATAGATAGATAGATAGATAGAGAGAGAGAGAGAGAGAGAGAGAGAGAGATAGCAAGAGAGATAGAAAGAAGAAGTTACAAGAAGAAATAAGTTCCCTCGACTCGTATATAAATCCTGAAGTACACCAGCAGCATCCGTTATAAGCCCCTTGGAGAAAAATCTAAACGCGAGCTCGCGAATCTCTATCTCTCTCTCTCTCTCTCTCACACACACACACACACGCACACACACACACACACGCACGCACACACACAAACATCCTCGAGCAAGGATTCTCGAATTCGAGCTAATACCGGCGGATAGTAAGACCGTGGATAGGAGGGGGAGCCGGGTGAGACAGATGGAAAGGAAGAAGAAGAAGAAGAAGGAAGGGTATACGCGCGCGCGCGCGCGCAAAAGAGAGATAGAACGAGGATGGAAGAGATGAGAGGAGATGAAGAGGAGGAGGAGGAGGAGGGTAGAAAGGAGAGAAGAAACGAGGTAGGAATCGGAAAAAGATCGTCGAAAGGCGGAATCGAAGAAGCCACCACCATCGCCACCACCACCACCACCACCACCCACCCACCACCTACACACCACCAGCCACATCGTGTGTCTCGAACGGATAAAATATCTCATCCCTCCCCCCTACCCCCCCTCCACCTTTACGCTCGCCCAACCATCCATCCCCTCTCACTCATCCTCTGCCTCGTCCTACCCCCACTCCCTTCCGCCTCTTCTCCTCCTCCTCCTCCTCCTCGTCGTCGTCGTCGTCTTCGTCGTCGTCCCTCTTCTCCTCGTCCAAGGAGAGCCACACCAAGCCTTCTCTTCTATCCTTCTTCTTCTTAGTGGCAACGACGGAATTTCGCTCGAATCGTTTCTTCTTTTTATATATATATATATATATATATATATATCTCTCTCTCTCTGCCTGTCTGTCTGTCTTTTTCGTTATCTTTTTATTTTTCTCTTGGTCGACCTATCTCGTTCGTACTTCTTCAACCTTAATAGTTTTATTATTTTAATGACGTGTCTGGCAGGACGCCACACCTCCTTGGGCGCACCCTTCGAAATTTGATTTAGGATCTCTCGTCGCGAAGTGGATCCCTCCTATATAACACTCCAGAGGCTGCAACTCGAAACGAATCTTCCCTTTTCTTTATTTATTTATTTGTTTATTTATTTATTTCTTTTTTTTTTTTGCCTTTCTCTCTCTTTCCTTATATATTTTTTTTTTTTAATCGTATGTTACCTTCTCTCTCTCTCTCTCTCTCTCTCTCTTTCTCTATCCATCTATCTCTATCTTTATCTTTATCATTCCCCTTCTCTGTCCATACGTACGTCTCTATCTCCTTCTCGGTCTCACCATCGAAAAGCCCAAAAAAAAAAAAAAGAAAAAAAAAATAAAAGGGAACAAACGTTCTCTCGGAACGACACCCTCCTCCTCGTACTTTATTTCATTTCATTTTATTCTATTTCATTTTATTTCATTTTATCTTACTTTTATTACTCGTTCTCCTTCCTTGTATTTGTCGTCCTTCCAACAGTTTCTTCTTCTTACTTCTTTTTCTCTTTTCCTCTTTTTCTTTGTGTTACCCTTTATCTCCTCAAACGTAAGCAATTTATATTCTATATGAAATAAATCATTTCACACAAGCCGAAATACCTGTACATTCGTATCTCTTTTACGAAATTTGATATAAATATATATACATATATACATACACACACACACACACATATGCATACATACATGCATATATATATATACATGTGTGTATGTATATATATATACATGCACACACGTCCCAAACGGAATTTCATTTCGTTCACGTAGCAAAGGAGTAGAAAAGAATTTTATAATATTCTTCGCGTTAATGCATCATGGGGAATGACATAAAGTTGCCAAAGGCTGTTACGTACACACCTGCCATAAGTACTAAGGTGGATGTGAGCACGTGTACGTCTGTATTAAACACACTTATCCTTTCTCGTATTCGCTTTAAACGGCGTCTGCGGAGCGGTGGGGGAGGAGGGGGTATTGGTACGAGAGTAGCACAGGGGATGATGGGCGGGGAGGGGTGAGAGGCGGGGCTTACAACATTACAGTGTCGTTTGTCGTATCTGACATGCGCGAACAAAAGAGGAATTTGCTGCTTTTGTTTTCGAGTATTAGTAAACGCTCGGGAATGCTTCTTTATATATATATATATTCTTTATATATATATAACGATTGGGGGATGGCCAGAAAAAGAAAGTGAATAAGTGAGAGAGACAGAGAGTGAGAGAGAGAACGAAAGAATCGCTTTTGAATTTTATTCGAGCCCAAGAACGTCATCGTCATAGTCATCATCATCGTGTAGGTGGGGTGTATTCTCGTCGTTGGTAAATGAAGCGTGATACATATATATATATATATATATATATATATATATATATAAGAGAAAATAAAAAAAGAACGAAAGAATGAGAGAGAGAGAGAGAGAGAGAGAGAGAGAGAGAGGACTTGAAGATAAAAGCAGAAACACTCTAGCGAGAGTAAGTATATGTATATATAAACCAGTAGTAGGTATTACCAGAGTTGCGGTTGGATTGCGAAAACAAAAACTTTTTCTCCCTTCGAATACTACGTCCGACTTAATTTCTTCTTTAAATATTGTCCCGAACGTCTTTTCTGGCTCGTCTTTTTTTCTTTTAATTATAAAAAGGAAAAAAAACAAAAAAGGAAAATAAGACGAAAGAAAAGAGACAAAAATAAAGGAAATGAGGAATGAAAATGGAAAGAGAAAAGGAGGCGACCAAAAGATAATAATAACACAAACGAGAGAGACAGAGAGAGAGAGAGAAAGAGAGAGATAGAGAGAGAACGAATTGTTATTTTCATTAGGAGAAAACAATTCATAGAACACTAGAGAGTAATACTCTCGAGAGAAGTGATTTGTAAATACTCTCGGCTAGTGATTTCCTTTTTTCTTTCTTTTTTTTTTTTTCTTCCCTTCTTTTTACTTTTTTCTTTTTCTTCAAGTAGCCGAAAGAAGGCCGAAGAAAATATCATCGAAACAAAGAAATTGAAAAAGAGAGAGAGAGAGAGATACTCTCGTCGGTGAGAGGTAGAAGAGACGTAGAGAAAAGTGGCGGGTGGGTGGTAAGGGAGGGCGGGCGGGATGGGAATGAGGGAAAGCGAGAGAGTAAGAAGAGTAGAAGGCCCTGCTTCTTACCTAAGGAAGGCCTAAGGGGGTGGAGAAAAGCAATTTGCGAAACGTCACTTTGCTTCTTTGTTTCGACGTGCCGCGCTCGTCGTCGTCCCGTCGGTTTAATTGGTACGCCGAGCGAATTTCTTCGTCGTTTTCAATGTCTTCTCTTAGGATAATGCAGGAAAAAGTTCTTCCGTTCGTCCAACGTTCCCCAACACCAACACCAACACCAACATCATCACCAACACCAACACCCAACACCAACACCAACACCAACACCATCAGGTCTCTCCTCGTCTCGCCTCGATACTCTTCATTTTTCTTTTTCTTTTTCTTTTTCTTTCTTTTTCTTTTTCTTTTTCTTTGTTGTTCCTTCCTCCCCTTACTTTTCCTTATATTTTAATATTCAATACTTTAAACTCGTAATTACGATCGTAATTCTTCAATGATGATATACCTCTTAACGTATAAAAATGATAATATTTCACGTCGATCGCGATTATGTTAATTTGATTGATACGTCAGAAAGGGTAGATCGTGCGAAGATCATGACTACGTCGATGTTTCGTTAAAAACGATTACGATTTTTTGAAAAAGTATTGTTTTATTTTATTTTATTTCGATTTCTCGATCGTCCGTCCGACTTTCGATCGAACGTACGTGCGCGTTTAACGTATGATAATTCACGTCGTTCGTGATACTTATTAATACGATGGTAAATGAAGTAAGATAATTCTTTAATACGCTGTATCTGTCAACACGATGAAAATCTTGAAATTATTTATGGAAATGTTATTATATTAGATTGGATCGATTTCAATGTGCATTAGTATCGATATGTATTAATAACACTCGATTGATTTCGTGGAAAAATTAAATAGCAATCTTGTCGGAAGTTAAGAACGTAAATTATTATTATTTTCTTTTCTCCTTTTTCTATTTTTTTTTTCTTTTTTTTTTTTTCATTCTTTTTTTTTTCAAAGAGAAAAGAATAATATCGTCGCGAAATTCTGTCGTATCAATATAGACGCGTAACCGTATTAATATTTGTATGATCAAATTAATTTCTTAGAAAGTTAAAATCGAGACTAAGGATATATATATATATATATATATATATATATATATATATATATATCTTAGAGAGTTTATTTTTACAGAACTCGACCGCGTTTTTAATGGAAAAGCTATCCGAGTTTCTTCGTACGCGAAGATACAGGGTTTTTATTTGATTTTCTCGTCGTCGTCGTCTTCGTCTCGTAGAAAAAGTGAGATTCTATTCTAGAAAAGAAATTCTATCGACGATATAGGAACGAGCGAACAAGAGAGAGAGAGAGAGAGAGAGAGAGAGAGAGGAGAAAGAGAATAGAACACGATGATCCACTTTCGAAAATGAATTTTTCCGAACTATATACCCACTCGATACGCTAGAAATTTGTTTGGAAAAATAATATACGTGACGAAGAAAAAAAGAAGCGAAAATAGAGAGAGAGAGAGAGAGAGAGAGAAAAGGAGAGGAAGGGAGAGAGAATCGAACGAATGAACGAAGCTTCAGGTAGACGTCGGAACCTATGAAAGATTCAAATTACGCGGGTGTGAAAAATGGCGGACGCGATCCTC
>OU964966.1:6905847-6928347 GCA_918808275.2 Dolichovespula sylvestris
TCTCTCTCTCTCTCTCTGTCTCTCTTTTTCTCTCGAATCGTGTTTATAGACGTCTACGAGAAAACGAAAAAAGGTTATCGTATCGTAAATAAAATGCGGATAAAGGTAGATGTTTCGAGATAGTTTCATTCTTAATCGCGAGAGAAGGGGATATATATATATATATAGATAGAAATAGAAAAAAAGAAATAGAAATAGAAGAGAACGTAGGAATGGACAGTCTTTAGATTTTCACGAGGAGAAAATCGATCGTATGTGACAGTATAGTTATATTGTAAGTACATATTTCTAGGTAGGTACATATATATATATATAGTATTCGATAACTCGATCAAACAATTTCACGTTGAGAATTCTACCTGATAGAAAATTTCTCTCTCTCTCTCTCTTTTTAGTCAATAGTATTGCCTGCATTTTGCTTTTTTTTTTTTTTTAATACTATTTTCTCCCAAGATCATCCGAACCCAATATTACTACCTACACAATATCACAATTATATTCCTAAACATTCGATCAAATCCCGTACGAAGGATCTTTTCTATCTGTTTACTCGACAAAAATATTTCTTCTCTCTCTTTCCTTCTTTCTACCATATACTCGAAAGTAGTCGAAATATTGTACACGCCAGAAAGAGAAAGAGTAAGAGAAATGGAGAGAGAGAGAGAGAGAGAGAGAGAGAGAGAGAGAGAGAGAGAGGGAAAAGAGAGAAATCTACGAAACATGAAATCGGATTGTCCGAGTATTCGCGTTAAATAACAACAATTATAAAACAGGATAGAACAATTTCATATTGGTTGAATGAATAGTCGATGAAGAAATATCGATTGCCGTTCGAGTGGCGCTCGTTATACCATCGTCGTCCATCGTCGGGTCCCTCGTTCTTTTTATTTCCTATCTGTCTCTCTCTCTCTCTCTCTCTCTCTCGTGTCTACTCCACCTCTCTTCTATTTTCCCTTTTTTCCCTTCATCCCCTTTTTCATATCCCACGCAGAGTTGGCGGCTTCGTCGGATGCTTTCCTCCGTGAGCTCCGCTTCGTTTTCCATCATCCTCCTACTCTTGCAAACATCCACCAGCAATGATCTCTCTCTCTCTCTCTCTCTTTCTCCGTCACGCTGTTCTTTCCTTCGCTCACGACAAGGACATATGGATAAGAGAGAAAGAGTAAAAGTAAGAGTGAGAGAGAGAGAGAGAGAGAGAGACATAGTTGGCGTTGGAAAATAGTCACGTTGCGGTTAATTTCGAGCTACATTCTCCCTCTCTTTTCGTTCTTAACGCACTCATTTCTCTCTCTCTCTCTTTCTCTCTCTCTTTACTCCTTTTTCTTTCTTTTTCTCTCCCCTTTATCTTTATCCTCGCATTTCCAAGCTGCGTCTGTCTCTTCGTGATTTAATGGCCGGAAGCGTAATTACTTATGCCGTCGTAGCGTGCACATATGTATATACACGCGTACCCAGATTGTATATGTCTCTCTCTCTCTCTCTCTCTCTCTCTCTCTCTCTCTCTCTCTAACTATCTCTTCCTTTATCTATCTATCTATCTATCTATCCATCCATCCATCCATCCATCCTTCCATCCATCCATCCATCCATCTTTACTCTCGGTCTCTCTATCGCGTTTGTGTAAAGGGCCATTGTCGGTTTACGAGGACGCCTTCGTACCGATCGATGATCGCTCGAATCGAGTTCTACTGGCATGTGCTTCGAGATAAAGGACTCCCAGGACAATGCACGACGAGTCGATAGGACGAGAGGACACAAGGAGAAGGAGAGAGAGAGAGAGAGAGAGAGAGAGAATGAGAGAGTTGCCGGAGAACGACGACTTATGTTCGATCCCATTATCGATCTCTCTCTCTCTCTCTCTTTCTATCTATCTATCTATCTATCTATCTATCTATCTATCTATCTATCTCTATCTATATCTATCTCTATTTCTCCTATACGGATACACGTGTGATCTCTAATCACCGGTGTTTGTGTTAGTCTCTTTATTTATGTACCTGTACTTCGTGTGTTTGCTCGCTGGCTTTGTTTGTTTGTCCGCGCAAATGTCGTTAAGAAAATGAACACGTTGCTTGCAGTTAATATGATCGCGGCTGTTAACAATGGATAAATTAAATTAACGCCTTTAATCGAACTAATTCACAACTAATTACTCTCTCTCTCTCTCTCTCTCTCTATATATATATATATATATATATATATATATATATATATATTCTTATTCTATATATAGGAATATAAAGTCAGCAAGCGAAGAGTTCTCGAATCGACCCAAACCTAAAAAAACTAAAAAAAGGAAAAAAAAAATGTAACCGAATAATTTTACCAAATCGATTACACAATTTTTATCACCGGGCTTCTTTTTGGGCCCTTTTTTGTGTTTCCCTCCTCCCCTCCCCTCCCCTCCCCTCCCCTCCTCCTATCCGCTCATTTCCAGAGCGTGTCAAACTAAAGATTTAAATCGTTAATTAATTTGTAAGTCCATGTACAAATTTGAGAAGTCTCGTATAACGATAATTGACTTTAAAAATACGTACAAACTTTTAGCCCATCTAAAAGCACTTTATCCACGCTTTATATATCTGGATATATATATATATATATATTCTTTTCTTTTTTTTTTTTTTAAACGAAACTTTTCGTACATTCGTCGCGGATACACGCGCATAACGAAGACACGACGTGCATCCTCCCCGCGTATATTTTTTGCGCGATAATTAGAAACATCGATTCGAGTTCATTATTATTGTTCTTCTGTACTTTTTTTTTTTTCTTCTTTTTTTATTCCCCATTTATTAATTTTCTTTCATTTTTTTTTTTTTTGTTTTACTTTCTCTCTAGGGAACGGATAGAGAGATCAGGTCGATGATCGCTCGGCTGACAGTAGTAGTAGGGTTAGATATCGTTTGTAGTCGACAGGATGGAGATCGTTTGATTGAGAGAAATCGCTTAATCGTGCCTCCTCGTTCGATCGTCGTTGTTAATGTTAACGAGGAACGTCTAGACGACACTCGATTCGGCCCTTTATATTCTAATTTCGTAGATAGGTATATGCTCTCTAGGGGGAAAAAAAGAATTTTTTTTTTTGTACATATATATATATGCGAGCGCGCGCGCACACACGCACACAAATTTGTCTATTTCGATACCGTAGATTTACCTGCATCAACGATATATATATATATATATATATATATATATATATATATATCCATACATATGCACATGCAAGCGATGTAATGCATAAAATTGATGATAACATTCATTAACATCCGATTTGCAAATTTTCTCGCGAATCTTCACCGATCACGTAGATTATTATTTTCTTTTTCTTTTTTCTTCACGATTACTAGGATGGTTGAAGATACATATGTAAAACAAATTCGATCGTGTACGAAGTAATACGAAAAAAAAAAAAAAGAAAGAGAGAGATAGAGAGAGAGAGAGAGAGAGAGAGAGAGAGAGAGAATAAAAATGAGAGAAAGGTAGAAATGTGAAACGTTTACAAGTTTCCTTGAATTCATAGGGTGGGAGTGGAGGTGGCGGGGAAAATTCGATGGATTGTTTAAGGATTCGGATAAAAATGCAAAGGGTATCGTCGACCAAATGGGAAAGATTCGAAATGTAGAAAGAGGGAAAGGGAAAGTGCTAGAGAGAGAGAGAGAGAGAGAGAATGAGAAAACGAGATATAGCTAGAAATACTGGACGATGGGATAGGATTACGTGTATCGTATAAATTCGATCCGTTTTTACACACACACACACACACACACACACACACAGCATACACATACACATACACATATACACAAATACGGAAAAAGTCAAAAATTTATTCCCCTCTCTCTCTCTATCTATCTATCTATCTATCTATCTATCTATCTATCTATCTATCTATCTGTTTTTGTCTCTCTTATTCTTCATAAATATTATATTAACTATTTGAAAGTTATATTATTATTTCAAGAGTAACATTTATTATAGCATGTATGTATATCCTATGTAGTAAAAGGAATCTTGTCGAAATACATTTCATCAAACTTGTTAAATATATATATATATATATTTATGTAAGACGTAACGCGTCAAGTTTGATAGAAAGAGATAGACTATGTATGTGTGTGTGAGAGAGAGAGAGAGAGAGAGAGAGAGAGAGAGAGTGAGATAGAGAAAATGCGAGAAGCTTACGTACAAATATAACGAGTACGGGCAACGCATCTTGGTCGTACATCACTTTGTCAAAATCCTTCGTTTCGAGGATACATCAAGACGGATATTTCTCGAGTATTAGGTATACGAGAATATAATGAGGTTTCTATAACAAATGATCGAGTCAGCCAGGGTGAAAACCGGGGTCCATTTTCGACGTTACTCCCTTATTTTCCTATTTCCCATCGTCCGTAGATTTTCAGTTAAATTTTCACGATCATATTCCATCTCTTTTTACTTCAAAACATATATATATATATATATATATATATATATATATATATTTATACAAAAAAAACATACACACGCACACACAGAGAAAAAAAAAGATATATATATATATATATGTGTGTGTGTACCTATACACTAGTACGAAAGACTACCTTAATAACTTAATACGAAAGGATAGGGAGGTATCGTTCGATGTATCGAATAAAGTGATATAAATGAGATAGCTCGGAGGAACGACGAGAGTTACGTAACGCGAAACTAGGTCTCAATATTTTCCTCCCATCGTAAAATTCGATAATAACGTTCTCTTCCCCTTGAGCTATATACATATACGTAAATACATACGTACGTACGTACATACCTACATATGGTGTACGTACGTATGGTATAGAAAACGTATATACGTATTTGTATATAACTTACGTAGGTATTTATATTTATACGGATCATTTTTATAAAGATACAAACGAAAATGGAAACGGGTTTGTTGAACTCTTTTCTATACACTTACGTGTCTATGTATGTACGTACGTATCTATGTATGTATGTATGTATATATGCATGTATGTATGCGTATAGTAAACGACGAATAAACGTTTACTATCAATTCATATGGCTAGAACGAATATTGTCATTATTATTACTATTATTGTTATTATTATTATTATTTTTTTTTATTTTTATTTTTATTATTATTGTCCTATATCGTTAAAACGAGCAATTCTTGTATATTCGTATATTCCTCGATGATATCTTGAAAATAAGGCCGTTGTTAAGGGATTGTATTTTCGATTATATGGATGGATCAAATCTTTGGTTATCGTGATGAGAGAAAACGATTTAGCTCGGATACACGGTATAGTTTCATCGGTCCGGATTTTCGGGTAAAATTCATTTCCAGTTAAACGACCGTATTAAGATATCGATGATACAACGATGACGATTCGATGATAAAATCTTATTATCATTGTTATTATTATTGTTTTTTTTTTTTTTTTTCATTTTACACAACGCGCGCGAATCTCATTTTGTAAAATCCAATATTTCAATATGATTTTCTTTTGCGTTGCGTAAAATATGAAAAGGAGTATCTAATCGAAATGTCGTTGTAACGATGTCACTTAATAAATGTAATTACAAAAATCACAAATCAAAAATCATCGAATGTAATTATAAAAAATCATTGGAATAAAAGTCATTCGATCGATCGAGCCGCGTTCCGTAAACTCTTGCCTAAAAATGCATTCACGCGAGTGACTCCCGTAACGTCGTATGAAAGAGAACGAGTAAGAGAGAGGGAGAGGGGATGGGGGGTGTGTGGGAACGAAAAAAAAAAAAGAGAGAGAAAAAGAAAACAAACGTTGCGAACGCACGGAAATTAATCGGTATGTAATGCCCACGGGGTATGTACTTACTCCCGGGCTGGATGAAGAAAGCGATGTCATTTACGCCGACAACATGGAAAAACTTCAAGCTCCGGGCCGAATAAATAAAATGCCGTGGAAAAACATTTTTTATTCTCCTCCATTCGTCGTTATTTATCAGAGCGTTCTTTCAAATATTTATTATTATTATTATTATTATTATTATTATTATTATTATTATTATTAATATTATCATCATCATCATCATCATTATCATTATCATAATCGTTGTTCTTGTTATTATTGTTTTATTATTTTTATTAATATCATTACGATGATTATTACGATTATTATTATTATCATTATCATTATTATTATTATTATTATTATTATTATTGTTATTATTATTATTATTATCGTCATCATCATTATTATTCCAGCGTGTCAAAACAGAGTAAAATTAGACAGAGAGATAGACATGCGAACAGAGGGATAAAAAGAGAGAGAGAGAGAGAGAGAGAGAGAAAAGGACAAATGTGTATGTGTGTGCGTGCGCGCGCGCGCGTGTGTAGAGATACATAAATATTCGTGTGTTGTGACGTATGACGATCAAAGCTTTAACGATATGAAAAACATTTTTCGTCGTTCCGTCCGAAACGAGTCGACGACGACGACGACGACGACTCGCTTTTTGATATTTGTCCTCGCGTATAAAACGAGCTAGTTTGCTTATGCCGTTGATGTTGCTGTTGTCGTTGTCGTTGTTGTCGTCGTTGTTGTCGTTGTCGTTGGCTTTTGTCGGTGTCGGTGACGCGTTACTACCGCTTTACCTACCCTCCACTCTTCCTCTACCGATTTATTATCATAGCCGTAACGAAATATTCGAAATTCCTTCACCGATCCCCCTCCCCAACCCCGTACTTTCGCGACCCTGCGAAAATTATTAACGAAATTAATTAACGAAAGAAAGAGAGAGAGAGAGAGAGAGAGAGAGAGAGAGAAAGAAAGAAAACAAAACAAAAGAGAACAAACCCGCTTTAAAAAATAAACAAAGGATAAATAAAAAGGAACAAAAACGTCCTCTCTTCAACGCGTGTTAAACGTGTTAGCTCGCGTCGGCCTTAAATGACAATTTTTTTTTTCTTTCTTCTTTTTTCTCCTTTCTTTCTTCCTTCCTTCCTTCCTTTCTTCTGTTTTTTTTTTTTTTTTTTTTTTTTTTCCATTGAATTTCCTTAATACGAACGTTTCTTTCGTACAGAAAAAAACAAAAAAAAAAAAAAAAAGAAGAAGAAAAAACAAGAACGAAAAAGAAAAGTCGTCAGTTCGTTTCTATTACGTACTTGAAATTGAATTTCACATGATTCACGTTCGTCCGTGTAAAATTATTTTCTCCGCTGTTAAAAATAACACACGGACGCGAATAACGCAGTTAAGGATTATTAAGAAATACGTATGTATAATATTCTCGCTCGACGAGCTCGCTCGCGTCGAAACGATTAAGCTTCGAACAACGAAAAGGAAAAAAGGAAAAAAGGAAAAAACAGAAAAAAAAGAAAAAAGAATATCGGAAACGAAGGAATTTCGAAAAGGAGAAAAATAATGGAATCATTCGATGGGGGGACGTACGCGAGATTTTCAACGACAACGACTACACGACTAACGGAGAAACAAAAATAAATGTTAAGTGTAAACAAGCAAACGAGGGGGAAAAAAAAAAAGAAAAAAGTCAAAGGAAGAAAAAGATACAACAAACGGAATCAAAGAACGGAAAGAAAAAACAAAACCATTCGGATTACTTCCTGGCGTCGTTTAAAGTATAAATCGAGGTGTCCCTCGTGCGAATATCTCGAAGTGACACTTGCGCGGTTGTGGGTGGAGGTCGGGGGGTAGGTGCATGTGAGGAGTGCAGAGAGGGGGGTGGGGAGGGGTTGAATCGAGTATAAATAAATTTTCCTAAAGGATCCGCGCGCGTTCTCTCGAGCGTTTTTTCACTTTGCCATCGTACCATGCTTTTCGCGTCACCGATTTTACTAAAGAAAAAAGAAAAAAAAAATAATAAAGAAAGAAAAAAATGCACAGAAAAAGGAAAGAAAGAGAACGATAAAAAGAGAGAGAGAGAGAGTGAGAGAGGGGAGGGAGGGAGGGGACGATGGAGTATATCTTTACATCCGATACGTACGTCGAGGTTGTAATTTGTCCTGAAAGCTTAGACAACGAGACTCGAGTGTGTTCAAATGATAGAAAGAGAAAGAGATAGTGAATCTCGCATATACGGTTCTACTCTCATATCGGATATATATTTATATACATAAATACACACACACACACACACATATATATATATATATATATATATATATATTTATCTTTTTATTTTATATATAAACGAGAGACGCGCACGGATGCAAAACAAGACGAAGATAAGCATTCGAGGCTGAATATTCAAAGAAGAGAGCTAATGTACAACTATTATGCTTTGAAATAAATAAAATAAAATAAAATACAACGTTTCCTTCGAAATAGAAACAAATAAAAAAAGGGACAAAAAAACCTTTAAATGAAAACGGATTTCCGATTTAAAGAAACGTACTCGAAAAACTATTTCGTTATGTTTCCGACGATTTTCTTTTTCACGATTATTTATAATGTAATGGTTATTTAATGTTTTTTTTTTTTTATTTATTTTCCTTCTTTTCCATTCTTCATATCGTTATCATCGTCATCGTCATCGTCGTTGTCGTTATCGTTATCGTTATCAATGTTACTTTTCCCTTTTTCTTTTGCTTTCTTTTCTTTTTTTTTTGTTCCTCGTTCCAATTTATCTTAATCTCGACTCGTGAATTTTTCTCTTTTCCGCCTTGAGAATGGTTTACCGTTGTAAAGATGGGTAAGCGAGATCCTTGATGGATTTCACAATATGTTCGCGGTTCGGTGCAATGCTATGCAATTAATAGCGATCGCTCTTAATCATGTCGTCGGGCGCGTGTGGAAATAGGAAGGACGTTTTCGCTTTTTAACCTTCTTACGCAGGAGAGCGTATATATCCTTCAACGTTTCTCTTCGTTCTAACGCTCTTCCATTCTTAATACCTTTGCCTTCTATTTTCCTTTAGTTTCTCTCACTCTCTCTCTCTCTCTCTCTCTATCTCTATCTCTATTCCTCTTCTATCTCACTTATTCCCTCATTTTTCTCTTAGCAATCTGCTCACTTTATTTGATCGTCGGTTTTATTATATTTTCTTTTATCCTTCATCTTTTTTTTCTACTTATTTTTACTTATCGATCAAATATGAACAAAAAAAAAAAAAACAAGGAAAGAAAAAACAGAAACAAAAGAAAAAAAAAATGTCTCCTTCCAATCGACGAGCAATGAACGAATATGTTCGTAAATAATTTAACGAGGATAATAATATAATAATTATATTAATATAATTTTAACGAGGATCGATGTATGTATTATACAATCCGATAACATCGAAACGTTCATCTTCTTTATATTGTTCTTATTTTTTGCTTTATATAAAAGAAAAACCTCACATAATTATTATGATACTGATATGGATACGTCGCATAAACAAATTTAACAAAAAAAAAAAAAAAAAAAAAAATAGAGAAATAAAAGAATAAAGGTTCTATCCGTCCATCTAATGTGTGCATTGTATTGCAACGAAATAGCGTCTATATTTAATTTTAAAATTGTATCCAAAGTAGAGATAGGATTATTCGGAGTCGAGGAGGGAGGGGGGTCTACTGTAAAATTTTCTTCCTAACTGTACTCCCCTCTCTCTCTCTCTCTCTCTCTCTCTAACTCACACACACACACTCTCTTTCTCTCTTGAGCACGTAGTGTCAAAGGAATAATAAAAGCAGTGAGAAAGTTTGGCGATATCGTCGAAGTAAGATTCGAGATAAGAATGAGAAAAATGAGAGACACGGAGAGAGAGAGAGAGAGAGAGAGAGAGAGAGAGAGAGAGAGAGATGGGAAGAAATTCGTGGAAAATTCAGAAGAGGAACGTTTAAAAGGTAGCTTTTTATAATCCACGGTTGACTCGTTTTCGTTCGTTTTATGCTTTCGCCTGTATGCTACTTATCCTTGAGCATGGCAGTTCTAATGAAGAGAGAGAGAGAGAGAGAGAGAACTCTCGCTCTTATCGTTCTTTTTTCTCATTTTCTCTCTCTCTCTCTCTCTCTCTCTTATCATTCCACTATTTCTCTCTATCCCTCTCTCTCTCTCTCTCTCTCTCTCTCTCTCGCTCTTATATATTCTTTCCTTTTCTCTTCTCTTCTCGTTTCTAACGTTTCATTTTCTTCTTCTTTTTTTTTTTTTTTTTTTTTTTTTTTAATACTAAAACAACGTTCCAAACGATTAGCTTTCTAACAATTATAATAACTATATATCGAAGCAGCAGAGGTTTTCGTTCGTCGCATCGACTTCGTCGAAAAGAAATTCGCGTGGATTCTCTCTCTCTCTCTCTCTCTCTCTCTCTCTCTCTCTATCTTTTTTTTAAAGACGAGCCGAAGTTTCGAGTGTTTCTCATTAGGGGGAAAAAAAAAAAAGGAAAGAAGAAAGAAAAGAAAAGAAAGAAAAGAAAAACTAGGTTCGACGAGAGGCAGCCGTGCCGTCTTATCCCTTTTCCCTATCCCTATCCCTAGCCCTCTCTTTCCACCTTAACCCTTCACCCCTACCACCACGGTAATTGCTTCGCCTTTCTTACGAGTCTACTTCCACTTGCAAAAACTTCCCCATTTATCGTCTTGCCCTCATCCTAGTGGTAGTGTACGAAGTAGGAAGAACAAGTTTTCTTTCTGCATTATATCGAACAACTCTCACGTTGGGACATCGATTCTTTCGATTTCGTTCTCTCTATCTATCTATCTATCTATCTATCTATCTATCTATATATCACTCTCTATTTCACGATTTTCCAAGACTTTAATAATATTAGTACGCGTTCGATATTCCAGCTCCTAAGAAAACTCGCATTAACTTCTCGATAAGGATTCGCCGTCTCTTTTTAGGATTCCCAAGAGAATTTTGCTCGGATATCAACGATATATATATATATATATATATATATATATATATATATATATACCGTACGAAGAATCCGTTCCTATGTGTATGATACGTCTCTCTCTCTCTCTCTGTATGAGAGATAATTCATAAGCTTGAATATTAAAATGACTTTAATACGAAATTGGTGCCACCTTCGTCGTAAGAAATTTCCAATCGGCGACAGACTCACTAGTCTCGCTTTTAAACGAGAACGAATATATTCTTCCTAAAGTACTGTCCTCGGTAATACGCCCAAAGAAGAAGAAGAAGAAGAAGAAGAAGAAGAAGAAGAAGAAGAGGAGGAGGAGGAGGATGAGGAAGAGGGTGGGATGTTGGTGATGGCGATGGATAATCCTTGCGATCGTATTACACGGATTTTCTTTCGCACGTTTCATACCATTTCATCTCGTTTCACTCGTCCAACTAACCCTCACTCCCCCTCCCCCTCCTCCACCTCCTCCACCTTCTCCTCTCGAACATCCTCGAACGCTCCATCACCCCCCGACCTCCCCCCCCCCAGATCCCACCGATCATCCTTTCCTTTCTCTCTCACTTTCAGTCACTCCCTTATTATTTCTTTCTTTTTTTTTTTTATACATAAATACATACACACATACACACACACAGACATATATATATATATATATATATATATATATATATATATATATATAATCGTCTTCGGAAGAGGTTCAATCCCTTTTACCTCATTCATCTACGGGGTCCTTACCTATCTCTCTCTCTCAATCCCACCCCCTCGAGGATTTTCTTTACAAAAGCGAACCCTTACGTATTTTCCTTCTACGGTCAGCTAATTGATAGCCGTCGAAGAGGAGGAGGAGGAGGAGGAGGAGGAAGAGTCGAAAGCCGATTATTAAAGCGGATATTATCGGGATCTTTAATTCCTTCTTCTTTTTTTTCTATCTCTCTCTCTCTCTCTCTCTCTCTCTCTCTTCTATTCTCTTCTCTTTTCTTTTCCACTTTTCCCTTTTATCCCATTTTTCTTCTTCGTCTATTTCAAGAGAGAAACGAGATTCTTTTTCTATTTCTCCTCCTCCTCCTCCTCCTCCTCCTCCTCCTCTTTCTCTTTTTTTTCTTCTTCTTCTACTTCCCCTTTTTCGGAATACAGACGAGTTCGAAAGGAGTGTAGTTTCTTATGAGGAAAGAAGAAAAAGTAAAGAGAGAGAGAGAGAGAGAGAAAGAGAGAGAGAGAGAGAGAAGGGAACGTATAGACAATGAAATAATTTCATTATCCCGATAACGGATCTTTACGGATATCGTCTGGGAGAACTCTACTCTCGTTACTTTTTGAATTTTCTCACCCTGCGAACTTCGACGATAAACTCTTTCAACTTATAAGGAAAGGAAAGTACGAAGAGAAAAGGAGAGAAGAGAAGAAAAGAGAAGAGAAGAGAAGAGAAGTGAAGGATAAAAAAAAAGAAGTGGGATATTCGTAAGGAGGAAATTTTTGATTACGAGGGACGATGCGAGGAGACGAAAGAAGAAAAAGAGAAAAGGGAAGATAAACGAAATCTCGAAAATGAAAAAAAAAGCAAAAAAAAATATACATATATATTATTACACACGTATATATTAGAAGAAAAAGAGGAACAAACAAGGAAACAGATAGAAAAAGATAGAACTGACGCGAGTACGAGGAAGGTAACGAAAAAGAGAAAGAAATAGATATATATATATATATATAGAGAGAGAGAGAGAGAGAGAGAGAGAAAGAAAGAAAAGAAAAAAAAATGAAAAGAAAGAGTGTACGAAGAAAGACAGACAGATAGATAGATAGATAGATAGTTAGATAGAGATAGATAGATAGACAAATAGACAGATAGAGAGAGAGAAAGAGAGAGAGAAAGAGAGAGAAATGAAAAAAACAAGGATCATAAGGATTGTACTTGGACCCTATTTTTTTTTCACATCGCAACCACCCTTATTACAAATCCTGCTCGCACTCATCTCTCTCTCTCTCTCTCTCTCTCTCTCTCTCTTCTATCTCGGGTTACCTCGTTCCCATCTCTTTTCCATCTCTTTCCCTAGCGAAAACCTAGTATGCATTTTTAATCATAATTCGAATCGAGTTTCAGCAACCCTACAAGCCTGTGCCTGGCTAACCAACCCACCCACCCAACCAACCAACCAACCAACCAACCAACCAACCAACCAACCAACCAACCCACCCATCCACCCTCTTCCTCTACCCTACCCCCGTATCCCGCTTATTCCTCCCCAATTCCCTTCTTTTCCTTCGGTTTATCAGGAAGCCCCGTGTGGCCCGAGGGACGAATTCGCAGCTCGCTTGGTTTTCACCACTGGAAAACTCGATATTTGCAATTCCGTCCGGCTGTCGTTTGAATTCGACGAAGTGAGAAGAGTCGACACGCTTTATATCTTTCTCTCTCTCTCTCTCTCTCTCTCTCACACACACACACACGTATACAGACTTTTTCATTTTACACGGTTCAGAGAGATACGGTATTACCAAGAAAAAACGTGAAGAGATATTCCCGCGGCCTTAGTCTTTACGATTTCTCTTCGTCCTTGATGATTCTCCTCATCGCTATCTCCTCCACCTCCACCTCCAACTTCCCCCTTCCCCTTACACTCTTCGTCTTTCTCACGTAGATCGGCAGATAAAAGAACGACGACGCGGTTTTCTGACCACCTGCGACCCCTGATCGAGATTATCGTGTCTCTTGGTACCAACATTCTTCTTCTCCACCTTTTTCTTTTTCTTATTTCCTTCCCTTCCCTTCCCTAACTTCTTTCCCTTTTCTTTCATTTTCTTTCTTTCTCCTTTTCCGTTCTCCACCCTTCTTTACCTACCATCAACCTTCCTTTCCCATCCTACCTATTTGCAAGTACTCCTTTCGTGTGTTTTCTTTCTTGGCACGCACGCGAGAAGTAGTAACTCGCGATGAAGAAGAACAAAGGATCGTTTCACGGTCAAGGTCGAGTGTCTCCGGCTACGCTACTCGGGTTCATTCTTATCCTTTTCTTTGTCTTCGTTAATCTTTCTTTTCTTTTCTCTCTCATTACCTTCCACACTGAACCATCACCGCGGTTGCACGATTTTGCATAGATCGATCTCGCGCGTGCCTTCCTTCGTCCTTTTTTCTCACATTGTTCACTCCGATCACGCACATTCGAGGGATCATTCCCTTAAGGATGTCCCCTACCCGCGAGACGAGGTTCTTCTTGAGATACAAAAAGATAAAAGAAGAAAAATTAAGAGAGAACGAGGGAATGAGATTCTTTCATTTCGTTTTGCTGCTTGCTTAACAACGCGTTGTTGTTAGTGTCGCGGCCATCCACTTGTTTAATCAGCGAGAACCCACACGTCGCTTTAATACACCTATTACTTTATGTTTCTTTTATACATATCCATCTATCTATCTATCCATCTATCTATTTATCTATCTATCTAACTGTCTGTCTATCCGTCCGTACGTTTGTACGTCTGATCTATCTGTCTGTCTGTATGTCTGTCTGTCTGTCTGTTTGTTTATCTCTTTTCTTCTAATAATCGTTAACCCCGTTAAGAAATTTGCACCGTTCGTTTCTTATGCAAATGAAATATATGAATCGTGGGCGGATGGGCTCATTATTCAGGCCGACGTGTTCTGACGTAGAAAAGTAATTCATTTGCAGTAGGATGATTATATTTTCTTCTGGTTACAACACATCTCTTTCTCTCTCACTCTCTCTCTCTCTCTCTCTCTCTCTCTCTTTCTTACTTCCTATTTCTTGTCGAAGACTCCTTCTTCTTCGTTGAACACCCTCTTCTTCTTCTTCTTCTTCTTCTTATTCTTGTTTACTTTGATTTTATTATTACGTTCTTAACGATGATCGAGTAGAATTTTTCTTCTTCATTGGTTACATACAATTCTGTAAATAAGAGAAAAAAAGAATATATATATATATATATATATATATATATATATGTATGTATGTATGTATATAAATTTGTATATGCTACGATAAGATGGAAACAAAATTTGTATCGTAATTTTTTACTCTACTAATTTTCCATATTATTATTAATAATAATAATAATTATTATTATCATTATCTTGCATATAATAATAATAATTATTATTATTATTACCATTATCATTGCATATAATAATAATAATAATAATAATAATAATAATAATAATAATAATAATAATGATAATAATTGTTCGCTCGACTTATTTCCCAATAGTAATAATAATAATAATTATTATTATCATAATTATAATTAAAATAATAGTTATTATCATTATCATTACCATTACCATTACCATTATTATTATTATTATTATTATTATTATTATTATTATTATTATTATTATTATTATTATTATTATTATTATTATTATTATTATTATCATTATTATCGTAATCACAACTACGTCCATTCTATCCGTTTCTCTTTTTCAACGACGGCCAAAAAATACGACGAATAAAACAAAATTATCATTATATTCGATAGGGAGAGAAATCACGTGACTGTTTCCGGCAACTTCAGATTACATTTTCCACGCGACTATCTAGACGGGATACGACGAATAATTATAGAACCTCGGAAGATTACCGAACGATACGGAACTTCGACCTCTTATTCTTCTATCTATCAAACGCGCCGTGAAGTCAAACGGGGGGAAAACAAAGGGGAGAAAAATATATATATATATATATATATATATATATATATATATATGATCGTCAACCATTAACACAGTACATTGTTCGATCGAGCAAGAAAACTAATAATAAAGAGACAATTAATCGCTCCGTTATTTTCGTTCATTCGACACAGTCTCAGTCTCTCGATTATGACGGTCAAATGACTTTCGATACGAAATTTCTACCCTTCCAATCCTCCCCCCCCCACACCCCTTTTCGTTCCTTCCTTCAGTTTTCCCCTCTTTCGTCTTTTTTCTTTTTTTTCCTTTTTTTTTTTTTTTTTCGTCTCTTCCTACATCGTTCCCTTTCGTAATTACAGACGTCTCGTGTAAAAGGAAATATCGCGGAAAATATGAGTTCGTTTTTACCATTGCAATACTAAAAGCATTGGCAAGCAAGCAAGCAAGAAAGCAAGCAAGTAAGCGTAGGATGAAGGCGATGGTAAAACTCGAATATATCTTTTTCGAGAGAGAGAGAGAGAGAGAGAGAGAGTAAGAGAGAGATAAAGAGAAAGAGAGAAATAGAAAGAGAAAAAAAAGGAGGGTCCTTGGAACGGATATTGGAATAAAGACAAAAGTGGATTTGCATACGCGTCATCCATGGAACGACCCCCCCGGCTAACCCAACCCCTTGCGGTTTCGCGTATTACATTCTCGATGTTACCGTTGAACACGTTCGACCAACCAACTCGCCTTTGTCTCTCTGTCTCTCTTTCGTTGCATCTCTCTCCCTCTCTCTCTCTCTCTCTCTCTCTCTCTCTGTCTCTGTCTCTCTGTCTCTCTTTCGTTGCATATCTCTTTTTATTTCTCTCTCGGTCGACGAAGGGAAGATAATCGAGGGAAATATTGTAAAAAGTGAAAAGCTTTGTTCCGATATCGTGTAAACGGATTTGATTAAAAGCTATTCTCACGCTACTGTTTTCTTTGCTCTAAAGAGAGAGAGAGAGAGAGAGAGAGAGGTGGGGGGGTGGGGAGAAGCGTCGGTCGACCGATAATTAAAAACTTTGTAAGAGCTCGTTTATAATAAATATATATATATATATATATATATATATATATATATATATATGCATGTATGTATAAGATTGTATCAATGCGTGTACATAAACACATACACATACACAAACACACACACACATATATATACACACACCTATATTTACCTTTCCCGTTAATTATCTCAGTTTAATTAAGAGATTAATCGGCTAGAACTTTCTTTCTCTTTACCTCTTAAAAATAAAAAATAAAAAGAGAGAGAAAGAGAGCTTGCCTCTGTTCTTCGCTTTCATTCTGGTTTCATCCCATTGACGGCAACAACAACTTTAACGACAACAAGAAAGAGAGATAGAGATAGATAGATAGATAGATAGATAGATAGATAGATAGAGAGAGAGAGAGAGAGAGAAATAAATGGAGAGAGGATAAAGAAGGATAGAAAATGGTCGACTGGTTGATTGTGTAGTATATGTTGTGGAACGGCCGGGACGTTTGGTTATATAGCGAGTGTGGGTAGGGGAACGAGGGGAACGAGGGGAGGGGGAGGGGACGATGGGGGGGGCGGTGAAAAAAAAATGGAGGAAGAAGAGAGGGTGCTCTTTTATCGTAAAACTACAGGTGCTTCAGCTCGTACGCTTTTCCACTCTGCGATCGATTAAACTCGATTCCCTCTTTCGACATCTCGTAATCCACCTCTCTCTCTCTCTCTCTCTCTCTCTCGTTCGTTCTTCGTGTCCCGATTCCATCGTACCGTTCCCCCCCCCCCCCCCCCCCATGTAACACGAACGTTCGTTCGATCGTCCCGTTACCTACGTCCATTCCCATTCTCCGTCCTCTTATTCTCGCGTCCAATGGAAATCAACCCTTAATAGCGTGCCATTGCCCGGAGGAAAGAGCTCGCGACTGCTAGAGAATGAGATAGAAAATGGGAAACGCGTGCAATGAACAGAAGAGAAAGGGAGAAAGAGAGAGAAAGAGAGAGAGAGAGAGAGAGAGAGAGAGAGAGAGAGAGAGTATAAAGAGAGAAACGAAACGATCTGAATAATTTTACCTTTCCAACTTTAATGGACGCTGGTCGACAACGCCTTTCGATTTTCCACACGCTTTTTCGATAAATCAAAGCGAGATATAAAGGACTATAAAGCGTGTATTGTTCTATACAAGCACGTACATACGTACGTATTGTATGTACGTATACGCGTATGCACGTAGGATAGGTATATATGTACGTGTAAGTGTATCCACATACGCGAGAGAGAGTGAGAGAGAGAGAGAGAGAGAGAGAGAGAGAGAGTAGGAGAGAGTATTTTTTTTTTTTTTTCTATTATCTCGCATCGTCGTACGTTTACGATTAATGCGTAGAAACGATCTGTTTCTTCGTATATACTCCCCCGTCCTCCCCTCCCCCTGACTACATTCGACCCCATCCAACCCGTTCTCTCTCTCTCTCTCTCTCACTCTCTCTTTTTTTTTTATTTTTATTTATTTTTTTTTTTGTTTAGTTTTACTCCATTAAGCTCGCGAACCCTTCCCTCCTTCCCTCCCTTATTCCTTCCTCTTCTAGGACGAGGAGACCTTCCCCTCAAAAAAAAAAGGGGAAAGAAAAAAGAAAAGTCAAGGCACGCTTTTATCAACGCCGTCGAGTATCGCCGTTCTAGTTTACACCTCGTATACGTTTGAAGAAGAGAGAGAGAGAGAGAGAGAGAGAGAGAGGCAGAAAATAGGAACAAAAAAATCGAAAAAGTGAGAGAGAGAGAGAGAGATAGATCGCAACGATAATGGATCCGATGTCGTTTCGAATCTTCTTTTCTCGATGCACTTGGCATCGGAGAAACGATTTTTCGATAGGGAGAGTGTTAGAGAGAGAGAGAGAGAGAGAGAGAGAGAGACGTGAAATGGAAGTATGTATATAAATCGTCGCAAGCATAAACTGTCTCTCTCTCTCTCTCTCTCTCTCTCTCTCTCTCTCTCTCTCTATCTATTTCTCTTCTCTCTCCTCTCTTTTCTTTTTTTCTATTTCTCTCAGAGAGATACTTCCAAAGAGTACGAAAAATGAATTAATAATTCGAGGTTTATCTGATGTTAAAGAAAAAAAGAACAAAAAGAGAGAGAGAGAGAGAGAAAGAAAGCAACAACAACAACAGCATAAATTTACTTCAAACTCACGAAAATTTGTTATTCCAATTCAAAAAGGAAGGAAGGAAGGAAGGAAGGTAGAGAAGAAGACAAAGAAATAAATAAATAACTTCCGCTTTCAACGTGCGTCCAATTACTTGAAGCCGACTTAATCTCTCTCTCTCTCTCTCTCTCTCTCTCTCTCTCTCCCTCTCTCATCCCTTTCTCCTTTATTTACTTAACAGGAAAAATAACAATCGGGTCGGCACGGCCGGCGAGGAGAGTTCGCGTCGTATCTATCCGCTTGCATGCATAGTATAAAAGTAAATAAATACGAAGTTATTTGGTATCTATTATTTATATTTACATAAGCAGGAAAGCATCCGCACAGTAGGACATGACTGGGGGGTACTGCTGGTCGACCAGGCCGTACCGGTCGACCGGTAAGTAAAATTTCGAAAATGGTTGTTGCTCGTGAGAGGCGCAATCATGCGCATAAATGCGTTACGATCGACGATTTATCTTACCTGACGCTCTTAAACAAGGATAAATATCCTATTCGTCAGAACACAGCCCACACCTATCTAGATACACAAGTATATATAAGTACTATTACCATTATCAAACTTACCACTACTGCTACTATTACCATTACTATTACTACTACTATTACGATTACTATTCTAGTCGTGCTTTCGAGGATCGCTCGCTCGATAGGTGGTCAAGTTTTATCCACGATTTATGTCACGAATCTGTCGCACTAAACCTACATTCAATAAAGTTTAAATATTAGACTCACGTCTCCGTACTATCTACTCTAGAAATATATATATATATATATATATATATATATATATATATATATTTAAGTATATGCACTCCTTGATGGACTATTAAAAGTCCATAAAATGTGATGACAAGTGCATAGATCCACGGGACATTATCCCATAAGCTGTACGTTCGTTAAACGAAACGATAAATTTCGACTGCCCTACCCTCTGTCCTCTTTTCTCTATCTTCCTCGACCCCTCACCTCCTCCTCCTCCTCCTCCTCCTCCCGTTTCCTCCTTAACCGTCCCTTTCAATCTCTTATCGTTTAACGATTCATAACGTTTTACGAATACGTACGAACGAATGGAGATAATTACGTGTTATCGGTTTTATTGTCGTACAAATTTAACTTGAAATTTATCGTGAAATTTAACCATTTTATGTATATATATATATATATATATTTTTTTTTTTATATGTATATGTATATGTATGAATGTATGAATGTATGTATGAATATGAATGTATGTATATACATATGAAATTTTCATCTCTCTGACGTGAAATCAACTTGAGAGATCGTTACTCGTGTATAGAAATAAACTTAGTTTCGAATTGGTACGTACTATATTCGATTCAAAATATACGATTTCTCTCTCTCTCTCTCTCTCTCTCTCTCTCTCTCTCTCGTTATCGTACGAGTATAAATTTTCAACGAATAATTATCTATATTCCTTTCGAGTAACAAAACGCAACAAAAAGAAAATTTATATACATACCATATAATCAACAACGTTACCAACGTACGTATATTTTTCCATTTGTTTTGCAATTTATACGATACTCTTTTTTTTTTTATTTACGAAAGAGAGAAAAGAAAAAGAAAAAGGAGAAATTGAGAAAACTAAAGGAAGGAAAGATGAGAGGGATAACGGGAAAAGAAAGGAAAATAAAAGTAAAAAAAAAAAAAAAAAAAAACAGAGAGAGAAGGAAAGGAATAGACCGAGATTATATATCCAAATTTCTTTTTTCTTTTTTTTTTTTTATTTGCGTGGTCTTGCCTATCCTTAATACCACGTTCTCGTAGCAGAACATACGTATGTATGCACAAAATCCCGCAAACCATTTGGCTGGTCGGAGAGAAACTATCCTTTAAAAAGCAAACAACGATTATAACAACCGATTCGAAGCCGCAGAAATAATCCGTAACGTAACGTAACGTAACGTATGTACGTACGTACGTACGTATATATCTATGTACGTATGTACGTATGTATGTATGTATGTATGTATGTATGTATGTATGTATGTATGTATCATCTCGTAGCGTCGTAGCAAACCGTAACAACTGTTTACCATTCCGATCTTCTAATGGAGCCGTACAAAACCATCTGAATATTTGTAGACGTATGTATATCCTAAGTGTGTATTTATGTATATATATACATATATATATATATACACACATACACACCCACGCGTACGCATGTACGTACGTACGCACACACACACATACATAAACACATAGATGCGGAACGTTAACGTTGTGTTTGTGCAGTTTGTCGCTCATTAAAATCGTAGTACGAATATATACGAAACTAGAGAAAGAGTGAGAGAGAGAGAGAGAGAGAGAGAGAGAGAGAGAGAGAGAAGGAAGAGAGAAGGAGAGAGAAAGAGATAAAGTCTGGTATTGCAACAGTAACGGCAAAGCAACAGCTTCAGCAACGGCATCAGCAACATTACAGTCGACGAAACTTTGTGGAACTCTACTCGTTATAGAGGAGCAAAACGAGCCGCGTACGTACGGGAACGAATCATTACGCTAATTAATTACCTCGTCCGTTGGAACTCGAAAAGGGACACCCACCAACTACGTGTTTACAATGAAATTTTACTGGAAATGGATGCATATGTGTGTGTGTGTGTGTGTGTGTGTGTGTGTGTGTGTATAAACGTGCATCCGTATGTGTGTAGGTATGGGACAAGTGGGTGGGTGGGTGGGTGGGTGGATGGGTGGGTCTGAATTTGTACGTGTATGCGTGTCAACGAGCATTTCCACGATTTTCCCGTCTATCTCTTAAATATATATATATATATATATATATATATATATATATATATATATATATATATATATGTATATGTATGTATGTATGTATGTATGTATGTATGTATATATATGTATACATACGTTTAAGTGTATTTTATGGCAAATGTTCACCACGAAGGTACTCGAAAGTTTCTCAAACGATCTCGTCCAACCAAGTTACGCATTTCCCGTCCTCGTGTTTACGTGAAGGGTTCGATCGTTCGATATTAAAGTGCTTCGCTAAGTCATTTGGCTAAGTAAGTACTTTCTTTTATTCTCTCTCTCTCTCTCTCTCTCTCTCTCTCTCTCTCTCTCTTTATTTTTTTTCCTTTCCTTCATTTCTCTTTCGTTCCCATTGACAATTAATGATCGACATGATATACCGAGTACGATGGAATGAGAGGAGGAAGAAAACGAGGGGGAGAGAAGAGAGAGAGAGAGAGAGAGAGAGTAAATATCACGCGTACGATTCTTTGTTCGTAAAAAAAAAAGGGAGAACAAAAATTGAATAAAAAGAAAAAAAAAAAAGAAAAATGTAAATCAACGCGACGACGGTAAGCGAAAGTCGATCACGAAACGCAAATTTCGAATACGTAAAAAGAAAAAGGAAAGGTTGGTCCTGACGAAAAAGAGGTTATCGTAATGATATCGTAACAATGTCGGCCGGTAGATTTTTGTTGGAAACGAAAAGAAAGAGAGAAAAAGAAAACAATAAAGAAAAAGTAGATAGAAAAGAGAGAGAGAGGAGAGAGAGGAGACGAACATTAATGCAAAATTAAAACGAAATGGAATGAATGAAGTGGCGTCAAACGCCCGTTTCGTTCGTGTAAACGATCGCGTGACAAAAATGTGTTCCTTCGAAAATTTGCGAGACGTCACGAGGTATATACCGTAAAATGAGAGAGAGAGAGAGAGAGAGAGAAATTCCTTTGGGGAAAAATCGTGACGTACTTCTTCTCAAGATTCACGGAGTCATATAAGAAATGACGAG
>OU964966.1:6930847-6955847 GCA_918808275.2 Dolichovespula sylvestris
TGCGGATAGATCTTTGTACGATTTGGCATGTACAAATATTGGGATGTTAGAAGAGAGACAGAGAGAGAGAGAGAGAGAGAGAGAGAGGGAGGGAGAGAATAAGAAACATAAATAGATAGAGATAAATAGATACAAATAAACAAACAAAAAATTACATATAAAATAAAATTGCGACAAGGTATCGTTGTCAATACAAATACCACTATTTATATATACATATATATATATATATATATATATATATATATATATATATATATATATTATAAATATAGATCCAATTCTCGTTATTCAAAGGAGAACATATACACGATAGTCGGTCCTCCTTCCTGTCTTCGTTAGTTTGTAATTACATCGTCATCTCTAATTAAATTGCAGATACTCCCGAAATGGGTTTCTCTATCGTATCTTTAGTTAAGGACCAAAAGGCACGGTGCGGTGTACGAGAGATAGATAGTATATTAATATATTTAGTGTGTTAACGGCGGGGTGTCAGTGTGTTCATCGGTGTTCAGGACGCAAAATACACGTTTCCCGTTGGAACAAACGGGATCGAGTGTTCCCCCGTTTGTTTTTCAAATTCCTCGAGGATGACTTCAATCGGCGGCGGTCTCGTTCGATTACGGTCTCGTAACGAGGACGACGAGGATTATTCGAGGGGGGAAAAAAAAACCGGTGTGAACGTACCCTTACGAGAAGGAAACACGCTTTTATCAAATCTCGTTTCGTATCGTCGATCTCGATATTTTATATCGAACGTATGTCAATGTTTCATATCAAGATAATCATTCATTCACGAGTACTTATATTTTACGTCTGTGTCAGATTTAATCGACGTTGCTAATTTTTATTTTTTATTTATTTATTTTTTTTTTATTTACATATGTATAACGTTTCTATTCATCGAAACGATTCTATCGAATGTTTGTATTATGTTTCGCCGGCATGGAGGAGAATGAGGATCGTCGTCGATTCTTCGTATACGAGAAATGGAAAGAAAATTTCTATCGTTTTTTTTTTTTTTTTTTTTTCTTTTTTGTCTATCTTTCCTTTCTTTTTTTCTTTCTTCTTATACGTCGTATCGCAGAAATTTTATTCGATAACGACCTGCGCGTATCAATGAAATTCCGTTCGGACATACATAAATAGGATCGAATTTTGTTTTAAACGTATACCCGAACGAAATTGCTTCGTATAAAAACAAAAAAAAAAAAAAAAAAAAAGAAAAGAAAAAATAAAAGATCCGTTGAATGAGCTCGAGTGTTACTTAATAAAAAAAGAAAAGAAAAAAAAAAAATTTCGGAACTCTTCAATCGATTTGTTTCCCGGTATAAAAGCCACTCGCGAATTTTTCAATCGATCATTTGTCATTGACGAAAAAAAAAAATAAAGAAATAAAAAAAAAACATTGTTTACATAAAACATGAAAAAAACCAGCGACCACAACTGTGCGATGGTGTTCGTATGTAAAGAGTGTGAGAGAGAGAGAGAAAGAGAGAGAAAAGAGTAATAAAAATCAAAAAGAAATGGAATATTTGTCATTAATCAAATTCTCAGTTAATTTTAAACGTCCAACGGAGATGGTGAAAGATTGCACGATGTTGTTTCTCAATTAACGTCTCGCCCGTCATTAATGTCTCTCCATCTCTCTTTCTCTCTCTCTCTCTCTCTCTCTTTACGCCTATATCTCTCTATCTCCATCTTCCTAGTTCTAACTCTCTGAAATTCTTTTTTTTTTTTTTTTTCTTTTACTTTTACCTCTTGAAAGGAGCACTACTCTGCTATACGAGTACGAGTGGACGCGTTTTAACGTTAACGCGTTTACGCTAAGAACACGTACTTCTCTCGATCTCTATTTTCTAGAAACATTAGAAAAAGAGAAACATAGAGAAAGAGCGCGCGCGTGTGTGTGTGTGTGTGAGAGAGAGAGAGAGAGAGAGAGAGAAGTACGGGTGAAAAATGTTATGCGACGTTCAAACGTTTTTCTTCTTTCTTTTTTTTATCTATGCACTCTCTCTCTCTCTCTCTCTCTCTCTCTCTTTCTCTCTCTCTTTCTCTCTCTTTCTCAATCTCTCGCTCTTACTCTCTTTACCTATATATCTATCCGTCTCTCTTTCTCTTCGTCTCAGTGAAGTTACTGGAATGTAAGTACTTCGCAACTGCACATAGCCTGATGAAGAGAGAAAGAGAGAGAGAGAGAGAGAGAGAGAGAGAGAGAGAGAGAGATGAGGAAAAAGCAACGTTTTATTTTTCTTTTTCTTTCATTCTCATTATCGGTACTGCTTTGAGGAAAGCAAGGACATCATCCCCTCGTTCAACGAGTGCATCCCTTTTCCACAAGAATTCTAAAGTATGAGAGATAGAGATAGATAGATAGATAGATAGATAGATAGATAGATAGATGAATAGATGGAGGGATGGAAAGGGTGAAACGCTTTAATCGTTAACGTCGATGCACCCGCTAAAAGCTTCAAAATAAGTGAAGCTTCTCCCTCTCTTTACATCGACGTCCATGTAAATTTCATCGATACTTTCGTCGATAAAAGGAAAAAAAAAGAAAAAAAAAAAAAGAAAGTAAAAGGAAGGAAAATATGAGGGCAAAAAAGGACAGACAGAGAGAGAGAGAGAGAGAGAGAGAGAGAGAGAGAGAGAGAAGCTCGTTGCACGCGAAAAAAAAGAAAGGAAAATATTAATCGATCGGAAATTAATTGACTCTTTTTTTTTTTTTTTTTTTACTCGCGTCGATCTTAATTAATTATACATCGAAGATATAAAAGAAAAAATGTTAACTAAATAGAGTAAAGACAAAGAGAGATGGAGTGAGAGAGAAAGGGAGAAATTCATTCTTTTGGGAAACGCAAAAATGGATAAGAATAAAAGGAGGGAAAAAGGAAAAAGACGAAAAAGAAAAGATAAAGAAAAATGCTAAGAGACGCCTACTTTAAGTATCGTTGTTGCGTATAGAATAAATTGCAATAAAACCGCGCCTCCTTTCTTTCAAAAGATTTACTGCCAACGGCGATCGCGTTACGCCCATCCTTTCTCGATCGTACTTATCTATCGAGAATTATGTAGCTGCAACGGGGAAATCAACTCTCGATGTTTAATATCTGTCAATAATAATAATAATAATAATAATAATAATAATAATAATAATAATAATAATAGAAAAAAAAAATCTAGAGAGAGAAAGAGAGAGGATAAGAGAAAGTATTTCGTCATATGTGTGTATACGTGTCGATGCACGTGCGTTACGTCAAACGTAACTGTCTCTAAGTATTAAAATTTTCATTTCTTCCTTAACATAAATCTCGACGGTCGTGCCGAGAAAGAATTCCTCAATATTTTTTGTTTTCTTGATAAATTAGAGAAACAAAAAAAAAAGAAAACGTAGTAATAATAATGAAGAATAAAGAAGTTATAATGCGTGCGTGCGCGATCGCGCAACGCGTCTTTCATTTTTCTCCCTTCTCCTTTTTTTTTGTTTTTTCTCTTTTTTCTTTTTTTTTTTTTTTGTTATCCTTCATCCAACCAATTTGTTTCTCTCGTTGTAACATAAATCAACCTGGATATGATAAAGAAAAAAAAATATAATCAACGAGTTTGCTTTTCTAACGCGTCTTACAAAATGCGATTATTTTTTTTTTCTTTTTTTTTTTTTTTTTTAATCGAAAAAAGAAAAAAGAAACAAAAGACAAGAAACAAATTCCGTTTCTCTCTCGCGGCGAAACGCGATTTTTTACTCGGTAATAACTCGACCTTATTCGTTATAAGTTTTCATTAAATTATCGATGAAGGAAAAAGAGAGAGAGAGAGAGAGAGAGAGAGAGAGAGAGAGAGAGAGAGAGAGATAAGCTAAAATCAAGGATTACAAAAATAAGGAAGAAAGAACGAAAATAAAAACGAAAATAAAATAAAAATAAAGTAGAGAAAACCCAAGTTATTATCCTCTCAACGCCCCAACCCACCCCCTCACCCCTACCTTCCTTTTGCCTCCGTATAATGTCAAATTGGAATATCTCTTTAAAAAAAAACAATTCGACTCGTTACCTGCGCGCGATTAACTTTAAACCATTTCCGTCGAACTGTACAAATCGACGTTAAGAATAAATACATCGGCGAATTGAATTTACCAACAACCGTGTATATCTTTGAAATAATGAAGCTATAAAGGTGATCGAAGAGTACGACATAAAACGCGACTGTGTTGTGAAAGCGAATTAGAGTGAGTGAGTGAGAGAGAGAGAGAGAGAAGTCAAATGAAATAACTTCTCAATTGCCTCGTTCTTAGCTGCTCCTAGCTCCGAATGACGAAATAATGGAGAGAGAGAGAGAGAGAGAAAAAAAAAACGGAAAAGAAAGCAAGAAAATAAAAAGAAAGATGAAAAAAAAAGGGAGAAAGAAGAGTAAGAAATAAATAAAAAAAAAAAAAAAGAAAAGAAAAGAAAGAAAGGAAAGGAGAGAAGAGGAAAAAGCATAAAAATTTGCCGATCGACGAAATTACAATAATACATTGTTCCTCTCGTGAACGTTCGATGTTACGGGGGCGGGAGGAGGGTGGGTGGGGGGGGGGGGGATTATAAGAGATATCGCAATAACTCTACTCGAGATCTTTTAACGATAAAAAGTGAACGGACGATCTCTGGATCTAGCACGTTCTAAACCAAGCGAGAAAATGTGCTTTAAGAATCGCGGGAACGGGTTTGTCGTGCGCTCGCGCGCGATCTCGAATTACCATAACGTTTTCCTTGGCGCGAATGCGAAACCCCCTCTCGTTGCTGCTCTCCCCATCATCGATGATTATGTCGCAATGACAATAATGTCAGCCGATTACATTACGATTGGAATCCGCACGAACGATACATCGAGAGATTTTCTTTCTTCCTTTTTATTTTCGATTTTATTTATATATCTAATACTATCGAATATAATCTATCTATTACAATTAACTCAATATATTATTTATTTATAATTAAACGTTGGTTAATAGTTACTAATGTTATTGTGACGTGGAATATATTGAATAGTATTAGAATAAATAGAATATTTGTAGAACATTAATAGAATATATATATATATATATATATATATATATATATATATATATATATATATATATATACACACAAAACGAATGTGTATATATATATATATATACAGAACAAATGTATATATATATATATATATATATATATATATATATATATATACAGTACGAATGTATATATATATATACAGAACGAAAAGAAAAGGGACGAGTCCCTTCAAATTTTCCTTTCCCAAGGAAACATATTCGTTAGGAATTTCTTTCTCTTTATTATTATTATTTTTTTTTTTTTCATTTTCATGCTCCTTTTTCCCTGGCCCTCGGATTTTCTTCGAACAATATTCCTTTTTTTGTTACTCTTCTTTTTTTTTCTTCTTCTTCTTCTTCTTCTTCTTCTTCTTCTTCTTCCATCCCTTTTCAAAATTCTCCTTCTCTTCTTTCGCTTCCTCTTCCTCCTCCTCCCACCGCCCCCCTTTTATCTTCCACTCCTCTCTCTCTCTCTCTCTCTCTCGACATTTGAATTATTCCTTCTCGGATTGTCTTCGTCGTCGTGCCGTCGTTCGTAGGAACGGACTTTGCGAAAGATTTTCCTACGACGTGTTCGCGCATATAATTACAAACGGAAGACGAGACTCGATATACATAATTCCCCGGCGTGTCGGACTTTTTATCCTCGTGCTCGGGTACTTCCGCGTGAAAACAGAAAAAAAAAAAAAGACGCGAAAAAGAAATACAAAGAAAGAAAGAAAAGCAAAGAGAGACAGAGAGAGAGAGAGAGAGAGAGAGAGAGAGAATGGACCTTACGCGACAGTAAGAATCGTTTCTCCTTTTTTATTTCTCTAATTTACTTCTTCTCTTATCTTCCATTTTTGTTTCCTTTTTTATTTACTTTTTCTTCTCCCCTCCTTTTTTTTTTTTTTTTTTTTTATTATTTTAAGATCAAACTCGACCGAGACAGATTTCAAATAATTCATAACGATATGACACGCAATAATGATGGTGATTTCAACGTGTTCGACTTCATTAGTTGACGATTGAAAGTAAAGAGTATTTTATTGATCGCTTCGAAATAAGGAAAAGAGAAAGAAGAAAGCACGACTAATTATAATAAAGAGAATGAACAAGAAAGAAAACTGATACAAAGTAACACGTTGGTTGTACGATATAATTTCATCGCGAGGAAACGTTTCGCGTTATCGCGTACATATATGCGCGTACGAGTGTGTATGTAAATATGAATTATAATTTCTCCCATTAGAAAATTCATGCAATGTCGCTGTGCTATTCGAACGGAATTAATGAGACGTCTAATTACATGGAAGAGGAGAAACAAAGAAATAAGAAGAATAGAGAGAAGACGCATTTTAACGAGGCACGTACATTTCAAGCTCGTTTTCACCTTTTTATTATTATTGCTATTATTATCATTATTTTTGTTTTCTTTATCGATTAATAGTATATATATATATATATATATTTACAAAAAAAAGAAAGAAAGAAAAGAGACGAGAGAGAACGAAAGATGTCCCGTGATAAAAAGCATACGAACTCCTTAGTGACAAAGTCGGATTTGTGTCTACATGAGCTTGTGTTTAATTCGTTGTATATATCTATATATATATATATATATATATATATGTATGTATATGTATATATAATATATATATATATATATATATAAAACAATAGAAGAAGAAGAAGAAGGAGGAGGAGGAGTAGGAGAAGGTGGAAAGAAAGGGGAAAAAAAAAAAAAGAAATTAGGTGCGCGCATGCCTAATGGAATTTCTATGTTTCCGTGAATAATTCTAGGATGGCGTTACCATATTTCATTCCATAGGTAGAATGTAAAATTCCGAGGACGATTTTATAGCTTAATGGAGTTTCTGTGTTTTCAAAAATCGTTTCGTATACGTACGCGTGCGAGCTTGCCTCCTTCTATTCGGTTACCGTCCAACAACTGTAAATATGCTTTCGAGAGAATTGAGAGAGAAAGAGAGAGAGAGAGAGAGAGAAAGAGAGAGAGAGAAAGAGAATAAAGGAAGGACGAGGATATATATCTATGTGTGTGTGTGTGTGTGTGTATGTGTGTGTGTGCGTATGCGTGTATGTATATGTATAACAAAGCGGAAGGAACCTTTTAATGATCGCACGATATACATACATCGTTGATGTTCATTGAAGTATCGAGAAATTGACAAAGAGAAAGAGAAAGAGTGGGGGGGGCTGGGACTGACGAGGAGGGTAGACACTTAATTATTAATTAATTCGAAAGCATGGCGATGAAATTGCCAAAGAGTGACAGGTTGATGGTTGGATAGAGATAGGTAACTCGCTCTCGCATCGTATCGAAAGTTTCGATTAACTAACCGAGAATGCCTGTATAAACGTGAGATAGAAAACGAAATAAATGGCGATCGAAAGTGAAAAGACAAAAAAAAAGAAAAAAAGAGGTGATAATGTAATTCGTAGGATTGAAGATAACCCGCGAATTTTTCTACATCCGTTATGGTCTTCGATTTACGTTATGGTAATCGTTTGTTCGAAATAACGTTCATCGTTAATAATAAAAAAAAAAAAAAAAAAAAAAAAAAAAATATAAAAGAAAAAATATAACTGTTATAAACGTTAGCCGCGAAACGCTTTGCGAGAAAATATTTTACATACATATCTACATAAATCTCTCTCTCTATATATATATATATAAATTTTACATACATATCTACATAAATATATATATATATATATATATATATATATATATATATATAAATGTTTTTATTTATCGACACTCGTACGATTATTTTTGTTCAGATCGTAATCTCTGCGCTTAAAATACGCGTTCGAGAAATATATGCCGAATTTTCGTGCGCGTGGAATTAAAAAAGAAAAAAAAAAAGAAGAAGAAAAGAAATTAGAGAGAGAGAGAGAGGGGGGGGGGGGGAGAGAAAATTTGTAGTAAAACATTGATTTCAAATGTGGACGAACGCTGACTTTTTCCTTTTTTCATTCGGACTATTACGTATATAAAAATTCGTACTCGTCCGATAGAATACAACGTCTAATCATGAATTTTAATGAGCAAAGTGGTTTCAAAGAGGCATGAGAAAACGAGACGAGATTTTAGTACTCTCACGGTAAACGAATGTCTTCTTGGTATCTTCGTCTCTCTGTCTCTTTCTCTCTCTCTCTCTCTCTCTCTATCTCTATCTCTATCTATCTATCTATCTCTCTCTTTCTTTCTCTCTCTCTCTCTCTCTCTTTCTTTCACGACAGCAGTCACGAGCGTGCCGCGAAACGCCCCTTCTGTACACCGTAGGCGGTGTATTAGCACCAGAAATGCAAATAATTGTTCGCTGCAATCTATACAGGGTGGCGAAACCAACCCTGGAATGTAAATAGAGTTGACGCGATGAGAGGACGACGACTTCTTGGTTTATCCTCTCTCTATCTCTCTCTCTTTCTCTCTCTTTCTGTTTCCTTGAACCAAAGGTGAAATATAGTATCCGTATCTTTGAATGTTTTAGATGGATTAATGGATTTCGTTGTATTTCGATGATATTCCCTTCTATAAGAATATATATTTATATGTACGTACTTACGTACGTTCGTAAGTAAATATTTCGCGACGATATCGTTTGAATCATTTTGTAAAATTGTTCTCATCGACGACAAATAGAAATTTTTCTACGAGATATGTACGTATAATATATTTATTCGTCCCTTAAGTCCTTCAGGACGTTCCCTTACGCGTCTTGTTTATCGCGTTACGCATATGAACGCGCATGTAAGCTTACGTACGTACATGTATGTATGTATGTATGCGTGTGTACTTACGTCTGTCCACATGTAATCCGAATTTCAAGATTTTTAAAGGAAAATATTATATATATAATATATGGAATGCAATGTAACAGCATCTCGTGATATTTCATTCCTAAGCTTGATTAAGAAATTGAATTAGATCCATGATAGTTTCGAGCAAAAAAAAAAAAAAAGAAAAGAAAAGAAAAGCAAGACCCACGTATCGCATTATTTCATTCACACGACTCGCCTAACGCGTAAAATTTGTTTGTCCGTAAAAACGTTTTTCTAAGAAATATTTTTCTTTCTCAACACTTGACAACCGATCTTTTTTTTTTTTTTTCTTTTCATAACGTATGTTTTTTTTGTACTCGTGTACGTGCGTACGTACGCGTATGGTTATGTTGTTCCATTTAAACTTTTCAACACGGAAAATTTTTATTCTTTACCAAGGACACATTTCCGACGAAGAAATATTCTTACTTTTGCTTTGCAATATTCGCAAAGTTATTTTTATCGTTTACACACACACACATATATATATATATATATATATATATATATATATATATGTATGTATGTATATATGTATGAGTCAGCCAAAAGTTCTTAGATAATTTTTAAAAATCAATTATTGTATTCTCTCTCTCTCTCTCTCTCCCTCTTTCTCTCAATCTATCTCTTTTTCTATTTTTCGGACTAACATTTCTTTTCCTTTTTTCTTTTTTTTTTTTTTTTTTTTAACAAAAAGTCCAAGAACTTTCTTCGATCCGCCTTTCACTTATTGAATTAATAATTTTATAAATTTCATTTATAAAAGACATTTATATATATATATATATATATATATATATATTGATCTTTTTTTTTTTTTTTAATGGCTATCTCCCAACGACGTCTCCGGATTAAATAATAATAAAAGAACGTCATTCGAACGAAGAGCAATAAAATATAGCATCTCATCGTTGTCCTCGTCGTCCCCATCGTAGTCGTCTTCGCCCGCCCTAATCCCTCCTCAACGATTAATCGCTGAGGCAACAAGAATTAATTGCCTCCCTCGTAATAATTTATCGTTTGCGGACCTCCAACGCGATATATATATATATATACATATATGTGTATATATATATATATATATATATATATATATATTTTACCGTCCAATATTTTTCTTGCTTTAACGATAACCTACGACTAACGTTTTCCCTAAAAAGTGAACGTTACTTACCTACTTGTTTGCTGCAGTAGATACTCGAAAGAAGATCTTGCACGCGTTTCATCGTTGTGTTGATCTTACAACCATAACTCGTTCGTTAGAGATCGTTTTGATTAGATTCTATCCATAAAAGAAGATCTTTGAAAATTTATTAACGTAATATCTACGATCTACGATCCACGATGATCTATCTATCTATCTATCTGTTCGTGTGTTAACGAAAGAAGAAACAAAAGGAAAAAAAATTTAAGTAAAAAGAGAAAAGATGAAAAATATATAAAACGCTTCTCTGTTGTCCCCTGCGAAACGAATAAAAACTTGGTGGCGACTCGACGTTGACCGAAAATAAAAATAAAAAATAAAAAAAGAAATAAAAGAAAAAGAAACGAAAGTAATTGTGAAATAATAAGTTCGTTCGGGCGCAAATAATACTTTTAAGATTATATATATATATATATATAAAGTCTAACACTCTTACACTTCTACTTAATTGATCTAAAATTGTTATTTTTACGCCCGGAGCGTCCGCATTGTACTCCCAGATTTGTTCTTTTCTACATTTTATTATCCTCCTACGAAATCCGTTGCTTCATATAATCGACGATCGATAACGAACGTCTTCGTCGTCGTCGGTGTCATCCTCGATGATTAATTTTCTTATGAACGTCATCGCAAAGGAAACGCAATACCACGCTGCTATTACCACCGTATCATCTATTATACAAATGGATCTATCGCGAATCACTATCCGGCGATAATGACTACGCACTTCTAACAACTATTATCGTCGATATTAAATTTTTTTTTTTTATCGACATGAATGACATAGGTAATAACGGGTCGTTCGATTTTATTAAGATAATTACGAGATAAGCGTTGTTAACGCGACGAAGAATTACGCTTAACTGAATTAACGAGATATCAAAAACGACCTAACCGCACGAGGCATGACTCGTTGTGTTGTGTTTACGTTTTGGTATGTACGAACCGAAAGTATCGCGCTAGTCGCGAGCTCGTGTTTATTGTTCTCGTTCGAAGAAATTTCTTAAAACGAGTCTCGAGCGTTGTTTTGTAGGACGAAGGCGGGAAGAGTGGGGGAATAACATGAATCGCGTCGAAGTAAAATCAGTTCGTTCGTTTACGTCAGTTTTCGTTGTATTAGTCGTCGAGAAACCAAGGGTAATAACAACAGCTGAGATAATCATGTTTACGCGTGTTATCGACGACGAATGTTTGTATGTATGTATGTATGTATGTACACATATTACCTATGGGATGCCTCATATGTTATTAGTATCGTCACGTCGTTCGGTGCGTACGTACACGCTTGACAATTAACTCCGAAATATTACTATCGATATCGAATACATTTTCATATTATTTTACCGAATATATTAACTCGAAATATTTCGCAAATATATAATATATATATAATATATATATATATATATATATATATATATATATATATATATATATATTAAAATACGTTAAAAGTATCAACGAACAGTTCTATTGTATTTATTCGAAAATCATTTTTTTTTTTTAAGAATTAAATAACAAATATTTTGGAAAATAAATGCTTCTTGAAGAAATATATATATATATATATATATATAAATATATAGAAATATATATAGAAATATATACGTATCTTTTTCGCATCCACAACGGTTCTATTATAAATTCTTTATTTTTTTGTTTATAAAATACTGACGAATTAATTATATCATATTACAGAAATATTTTCATCGAAATACCGACGTCTTTTTAATCAATCTGTATAATATTAACCACATATTTCATCGTACCGACAATTCATTGCTAATGCCGAGTAATTACTTATGATTGCGATTAAAAGTATTTTTTTTTTGTTACTTTTTTTAAATATTTGACTCTAACATGGTCCATAAAGAACGAAGATAGGATGAGAACATTTTTAATCTCTATTAATCGATCCGTCCATACTTCGAATATATAAATGAAATAAAAAGGAAAAGAAGAAGAAAAGAGAGAGAGAGAGAGAGAAAGAAATCAAGAAAGAAAGAAAGAAGGTAAAATAATTAATAACAATAATTCCCGTTCGATTTATCTCGTATACGCGCAAAGAACAGCAACATCCTTTTATTTCTCTTTTTGGTTTTCAATTTTTCTTTTTATTTATTTAATTTCTTTTTTTTTTTTTTTAACAGTCAATTATCAAACCATTATACCATCTACACGTCCTTACGTTTAAACCCGTAAATTTAATTACATTTATGATGGATGATAGTACGCCACACTATATACTATTACATTACGTACACGTGCGATAATTACAACGTACGATTAGATCGATTTAGAATGATCATCCCTCGTAAGTATTCGCGGAATAGGAAACAATATCGTCGATCATTATCGATCGCATGGCGATCAAAACGTTTTCGAAACGTAATTCGTTCAATTATCATTGCCCTCATTTTTGCGTTAGATCATCTATTGTTGACGATAAAAAGAAAAAGAAACGAGAAAAAAAAAACAAACCAACGTCCCGTCAACCTTTCTATTCGATTTGATCTATTTTTGTTCTTCTTTTGTGTGTGTGCGTTTTTTTTTAAATTATTTCCCTTCGTCATATCTCGTTTTATATTTACAGAAATTACAAACTATCGGCGAGGATTTCTGCGGTTTGGACGTAAACACTCCTCTCGGTGGCGAGGATCCAATCGCTGCATTTCCTGTATTAACTTTCGATACCCTACTCACTGCAGTAGCAGCCACGTCCACCGGTGATTACACCGTCGTCTTCCTTGGAACTAACAAGGGCCATCTTAAGAAGGTAAAGTACTATGGTTACTTAACTTACCAAACGATACCAACCGATCGTGCACGATCGGAACGATTCGAAAAAAAAAAAAAAAACGGAAAATCGACGTATCAATCTGATTTAGTTCAATCCGATTTAATAGATCTCGTATTAATTTCAACGACGGTATAAGAGAGAGTTACGAATGAAGTTATATTTCTCCGTAATTTGTCGTTTTTTATTATTAGTATTGTTATTATTATTTATTTTATTTTTATTTTTTATTTAAATTCGCATATCGGACGGATAATCAATGTTGTTCGACTTACATCATTCGCTTTTGAAATAGTTCAATATATTTTTTGATGGGACTAATGATTTTTTTCTACTTTCTTTTCAATCCTTACGAATTTATACGATTGAATTATATAGAATATTTATACCGTTTAATATTACGGTATATTTTTATAACAATATTATATAACTGTACTACAATATAAAAACTATATCACGCTCTGTTACTATATCGAGCTTTACCGTGAGCAGAGTGCTTTTCTTTGTATTTTTTTCCATCCTTAACAATTTATATAGTTTCCATTAACAATATAGTATTTATATAACATTTATATAAAATTGAAATTTTCTTTTAAATTGATATTCATGTATATACAATTTATATATAATATTTGTCGACAATATTTAATAACAAACTACTACAATATATTGATAATATTGAACAGAGAGATCTGGCATATTATTATATCGTTATTAAATGATAGATTGATCTCGTCGTTACATTAGTATATAATTTGTCTAGACATATGAAAAAAGTGAAATATAAAAAAAAAAAAAAAAAAGAAAGAGAAAAGATCACGCTATAAATACTTTAAAAGGATATAATCACCATCAGGCACAATATTTATTCGTATACATACATACGTACATAAATACATACTAACATACGTAATCGTTTGAAGTGACGACATATTCGTTAGGTTCGCGTTAAAGCTAGAAGGGGAAGATAATAATAAAAGAGATTAATTCAGCCGATAGTATTGAAGTAATGCGTTATTCATGCAAGGTCGATTCGCACGATCCAACATGTACGAGGTCGAAGGATTCTCGAGGTGTCGAGCTTAAAGGACGATAATAATCTCGATAAAACATTTTCTTATACGTTTAAGAACAACAACTTTCGCCAGCCGTGAACTTGTCTCTCTATCTCTCTCTATCTTTCTCTCTTTCACTCACTCACTCACTCATTCTATTACTCTATCTCTATATCTCTCTCTCTCTCTCTCTCTCTTTTTCTTTTTCTCTTTAGTTGAGGACACGGAAAGTTCAAATATCAAAGATCACTGATCTTTACGCGCTCGAGCGTATATATGCACGACTTCCTCGATGAAACGGACATCGGCCTTGGCCGAAGGATCATTAAATTAATCGTGATTGGTGCTACATAGATTACACCTTCAGTTCTCTCTCTCTCTCTCTCTCTCTCTCTCTCTCTCTCTCTCTCTCTCTCTCGTTCGCTCTCTCTTTATGTTACGATCATGAATCAAATTGGAAAATCGAAATTACACTCTAAGCACGTACATATATACATACATACGTACATACATACATACATACATACACACACACACACACACACACACACACACACACACATATATATATATATACACACGCAACGCGTTTATATTCGCTTAATTATCTCGACTTAGGAGAGCACAGTAGTGTATGCAGGTAAAAGTTGTTCGAGCTGTGTTTAAAAATCGATTAAATCTTCTTCTTCTTTTTTTCTCGTTTTCTTTTTTTTTTCCTTTATTTCGTTCTTTTTTTCTCTTTTCCTTTTCTTTTCGTTAATAACGACCCAACGTAAACTTGGAGAAAAAGGAAGGGAAAACGTACGATCCTCAACGATAGGCAAGTCTTCCTACGAATGAATTATAATTATCGGCTTAAATCCGAAGCTCGAGATTTATTCGAGTATCTTTCTCTTTCTCTTTCTCCTTCTCTTTCTCTTTATCTTTCTCTTTCATTCGAGGCATCCTCTAAGGCGTTTCTGGTTAAATTAATCACGATAGGAAAAAGCAACCATTTCGTTCTTTCACCTCCACTTCGTGATCCTACGGTTAGAAACCACAAGTGTGTACTCGTCAATTTTTTACTCGATGGAAACTATCGTTTTATTCGTGAAGCGAAGATCGATATGGATCTATCGTTAAAGAAAAAAAAAAAAAATAAATAAATAAATAATTAAATAGGATCGATCAAACGACCGATTGATTACTGACGTTTAACGACTTTTGACTCGTCGTTTCTCACGCGTATTTTTATTTCTCCTCGATGATTCTCCGTTGATGTCTATTAAAAAAGTGAATAAATAAATAAATGATTATCACACGACAATATTGACATTATCTCGTTTGTTTGTCGATTTCCAATACGATCAACGCGAATAAATAATATCAATCAATAGAATTATCGACTGTCCGTATCCGATCGACCGACTGATCGACCGAATACGTTTTCTTACGCGTCATATTTATGTCCGTCCAGTTGAAACTAACGTTTCAAACGAAATTAAGATGATAAGATTAATATTTTATCGTTGCTTTTATATATATATATATATATATTTTTTTTTTTGCAAACGACGACATCGGATCGATAGAAAATAAAAAATGTAATCGATCGATAGACCGATGCTACGCGTTGTTTTAACAAGTTTATTACGTACAGGTATAAATGTTTCTAACGAACAAACGAAATTAGATAATGAGATTGATGTCACGTCGTTCGGCGTTCTATTTCTAATACCACGATGTTGGATCAATAGAAAATAAATAATATCAATCGATGGACGGACACATATACACGAACGATTGCACCTATTCCGTTTCCTTCGAATCTATCAAATATTTTTCAATACCATTATCGATACGTTCAAACGGATATAATTGGATAGAAATAAAATCGATGGTATTGCCATTATCTTGTTTCTCACTGCATCGACTCGAATACGATGAAATCGTGATTGGAAAAAAAAAATTAAACAAAAAAATAAAGACAAACGCCATATATATATATATATATATATATATATATATATATGGTCGAGACGAATCGATCGGAATTTGAAAATTTTATACGGCTTGGCGAATGTAACGCATATTTTCCATTCTCGCAAAAGATGCGATGATAATAGGAGATAATATTTATTATTATTATTATTATATATATATATATACACACATTTCGTCGTATTATATACGTATTATCGCTTTAATATCGTTGACGTCTTGGTCCGCCGTCATATTTCCCCATCCCCCGCCCCTTCACCCCTTCCACATGTAAATTCAGTTTATTTACGGCTTTTAAGCACTTTAAACGTTTGAAATCTTTATTAGCCGTGAGCGTATGTATATACGTAAGTATGTGTGTATATCCATATACATACGTATATATATATATATATATATATATATATATATATATAGAGAGAGAGAGAGAGAGAGAGAGAGAGAGGTATTTATGTATGTATAAGTATACATGGTTTCGTAGATTTATCGGTCTCATAAACGGCGATCGTGCTTTCGCCGTTTGGCTCTCTTCTTCGTGAAGCGATAACTACACGTAAACTAACTAACACATAGAGATTATATCTGTGTATGTATATACATAATATATATATATATATATATATATATATATATATGTACATATACAAAGAGAAATGGAGGACAGAATGGATAACGTGAGAAGATCTCCCGAACGTTCGCACGTGCATTTACTCTCTCTCTCTCTCTCTCTCTCTCTCTCTCTCTCTCTCTCTCTCTCTCTCTCTCTCTCTCTAGGTCTAGCTTTATCGTAGTAACTGCACACATACATAAATACGTATATATATGTAGAGAGAGAGAGAGAGAGTGAGATATATATACGTATGTGGGGATACGTTAACGCACGAAACGAAGCGATAGAGAGAACGACTGTATAGCCATTAAAGCGGAAGCTGATCGTTCGGATTTCGTTCTTCCATTGCCAGATTTTACTTCATTCTTCTTTTTCCTTATTCCGAACCATCGTCATTTAAACGTATTCCCATTTTCCTCGTTAAACTATGTCCTCGTTCACCGTTACGCATTAGTTTCACGTATTTAGATACTTACTTTACCGTGCAGGCAGATTTAAATCCGTTTAATTTCCTTTTTCAATTACTTCTTTCTTTCTTTCTTTCATTTTTCGATCTTTCCTTTTTTTACTTTTTAATCCCACGATAACGACGAATAGATCGATCGATCAGATGTACAATCTTATGGCGGATGAAAAAAAAAAAAATATATATATATATATTTATATTGTAAAATACATATATATATATATATATATATTTTTTTTTTTTATTGTGCGAGCTACATAGATAGATAGATACAATACGATCAAACAGAAATTGTATAAAATACTACACTCATTTTTTAAACATCGCTTTTCATCAGTAATCGTCTAAGAGTTCGAAAAATTATTTTACTTCTTTTCACGTTCGAAAGAAATCCCGTGATTTTTTTCTTCTTCTTCTTCTTCTTTCTTCACAATCCCACGAACGATAAATCGGTCGCAAGGGGACGGGGGTGGTTAGAGAGGAGGGGGGAGTGGCGGAAGAAGAAAATAAGCTTTACGATGTTGAATCTAGCGAGGATGAAGCCAAGAGATGGTGGTAGCATGCAAATTGATGGGAAAATGCGAGTCTCTCATTCTAGTATTCTCCAGACGTATGAGTTATCTATCGATCGATCGATCGATCGATGGATCGATCATACGATCGATCGTTTCCCAGTTGTTCGAGAGAACGGGGATAGATCGATGTAAGATTCTTAACGTCTAGCCTATGGGTGTCGATCGATCAATTCGAATTTAATTAAAACGCTCCTCTTCTCTTTTATCTTCCGCGTACACGTAAACTCATATATATATATATGCATATACATACATAAATAAATAAACGCGTACATACATACATACATACATATATACATACATACATACATACATACAATATATACGTTCATACGCGTAAACGAAGCGAAAGTAACAAGAAGGAAAAATTTATATGCGATAACTCGAATGAAGTTTCCAACTACGTTACGCTTATATCATTATTCCATTTAATTTCGACTAATTATCGTCGTATAAAAATAAAAAATAAAAAGAAAGAGAGAGAGAGAAAGAGAGAAAAGAAAGAAGTAACACGATGGAACGAGATGAAGATGGTGAGATGAACGGAAAGAAAAATTACGTAGAAAGATAGATAGATAGATAGAGAGAGAGAAAGAGAATTGTTGGGAGTGAGAGAGAGAGAGAGAGAGAGAGAGAGAGAGAGAGAGAGAGAGAGAAGGAGGGAGATACACAATAATGGTCTTAGAGGTTAATTGCGGTGGATCGTCGCGCGTGATTAATAATCGCTTCTAGGTGGCCATTGTTTATCATTGCTAGATCCCATCGATAGAACGGTATCGGCCATGAGACATTTCGTCGTCTCGGGTCAAAGGCATCGGACCCTAACTAGATTGTGCGAGCTAAATAGATAGATAGATATATAAATAGATAGATAGATATAATACGACCAAACAGAAATTATATATATATATATATATATATATATATATATATATATATAATAACCGTATAGAAATTATACCGTGTGTGTGCGTATATGTGTGTTATGTATTCTGCGTAAGTATATAGAAATGTGTACGTGTATGTGTGTGTGAAAAGAGAGAAAGAGAGAGAGAGAGAGAGAGAGAGAATGGGAAAGAAATAGATAGATAGAAAAGAGAGAGAGAGAGAAACGTTACCACGCTGTTACAGCAGCGTTGATTCATGACTCGTTTCGTCCCGGAAGGTATTAATTAATGATCGCCCTCTTGTACACGTACGTTTAGTCACAAATGTTCTTTCTCTCTTTCTCTCTTTCTCTCTTTTTCTTTCTCTCTATTTTTCATTCCGCGAAGCTTTCGGGGTCGTGGCTCGAAAGGTCATCCGAGTATATTTGCACGAGTTCCTCTCTCTCTCTCTCTCTCTCTATTTTTCTCTCTTTCTCTCTATCAACGGTGAACTTACTTACACCACTTTCGTTAAATAAAACGAAGTAACCAATCAACCAATCAACCGGCGAACGAACCAATACGAAATTTTTATCGTTAGAGACGTTCGACGTTCGTCAAGGAATTCAATCCTCGAAAGCGTAGGATTTTAAGGAGACGGAGAAATCGTTTTGCATGATCGTAACACGTGAGCGTATTACAAATCTTATTATCTTTGTTTGCCATCTCACTATTATAACGATTGCTTTTCATTAATTCATTTCTTCATTCGCCTCGATAAGTATCATTATTTCACTTTTGCATTGAGTAACGATTTACAATTTTGCAATATTTCAAACAAGTAAATATATATATATATATACATACATACAATCTTAATTATATAAATTATATTCTTTTTTCTTACATATATATAATAATTTATATAATAATATAATTAATATGTATATAATAATTTTTTTTTCTAATTGACTAACGAATTGTTTGATATCAGTATCGAAATATACTTTCCAAAAGTCCATTTATAATGATATTAAAAATGTATCAATTTTATGAACATATATATATATACACACACACACACACATATATGTAAATATTAAAATAATGTAACATTTGATCGGATTTTTACGATTATTTATATTAATATTACAATACAATTACTTATATTAATTATACAATTTCATATATATATATATATATATATATATATATATATATATATATATATTGTTTTTCTTCTAAAGTTTAACACATTTGTTTTCTATTTATGTAAAACGCATAAATCCTATATGATTAACTAACAGTCTGTATTGACGACGAGCGAGCGAACATAGAAATAATACGTGTTTGTCAAAATTTGAACGAACTTCGATTTCCTTGGCGTGTTTACCTTAAAACACCATCAAATTCGTACGTATGTGAACATTTCTATGGATCGACGATAATACCTTATCGTTATCATCATCATCATCATCATCATCATCATCATCATCATCATCATCATCATCATCATCATCATCATCATCATCATCATCATCATCATCATTATTATTATTATTATTATTATTATTATTATTATTATTATTATTATTTGCGAGATCATTCGAACGAGGTGGATAGAAATGATAGAGATGGAAATGGAGATGGAGGATATATAGACAGTAACGTCTTCGGCAGAACATCCCAAAAGGAGTGAGAGCGATTCTCATACATCCTTTGATATAGCCATCCCGGTAATTAACGGGGTTTCGACGTACGAGAACAGAAGGAACTCGGGGTGTGCTTGTCTGAAAGGCATCCTAGTTCAAGTAACTTCGCTGTAATCCGTTCAATTAAGGATCCCCTGTGGTCGTTGTCGTCGTCGTTGTAGTTGTCGTCGTCTTAGTCGTCCTCGTCGTAGTCGTACTCTCTCTCTCTCTCTCTCTCTCTCTCCGTGTTTCTGTTGCTGCTCTACTCGCGACTCGCTAATTGCCATGCTCGCGTCTCCTTACGATATCTTAATTAGTACGAGAGTTTTACTTCGATTATCATCGGCATTACTTAATACGAGAGATAAAACGACAATGTGATCGGGATCGATCGATCGATCGATCGTAAGAGAGAGAGAGAGAGAGAGAGAGAGAGAGAGAGATCATATGTACGATAAGTTACGATCGCGTTTTATCGTGCGTTCTATAAGATGAGATCAAGATGTGCGTGATCAAGATGAATCTTCTTACTTATCTAAATGCTATTAATATTCGTCCTTGATTTATTATTTTCTCTTATGGTTGAATTTCTCGAGGGTTCGTCCATCCATCCATCCATCCCTACCTCTCCCGTACATTATTCTCCGTTTTTGTTCTTTCTTTTTTATTTAAAAAAATTGTTTTTTTTTCCTTTTTTTTAAAATTCTTTTTATTTATTTATTTATTTTCTATTTTTGATCTCTCTCTCTCTCTCTCTCTCTCTCTCTCTCTCTCTCTCTCTCTCTCTCTCTCTCTCATACTCCTCGATATTTCTTATCTCATCCTTTTATTATTCTTCCTCTTCCTCTTCTTTTTCTCATTTCTTTCATCTTACACGTTTTTAATCGTCATCGATATATCGATATATCGATTTATTATGTGACATATTGTATAACGCGCATATCGAAGCTTTGAAATTTATTTGCATCGTTCGACGGAAAAATGAATAAATGGATAAATAAATAAACAAAGGGGATAGATAAATAGATAAATAAACGAATAAATAAAAAGCGAAAGCAAAAAAGAAGAAGAAGAAGAAGAAGAAGAAGAAGAAACCTGCGTCGATATCGTGAAAATTACGTACCATTCGCCGTATCTATTTATTTCGATCATATTAATCACGAATTAATTCGATCCGACGTATGGGAGAGGAAAAAAGTAAAATAATAAAAAATTAATAAATAAATATATAAATAAATAAAATAAAATAAAATAAATAAGTATCGGCTCACTGTGAAACGATAATCGTGACTAATTTTGAAATCTAAAATTATCGTCCGGTTGTGCGACACTCCTTTCATTCTCCTTTTCTTATTTTCTTTTTTTGCTCCCCCTCTCCCACCCTTTAAAGATTCCTTCCTGTCATTCGTCATTCATTTATTCCTCCTTTGTCCGTTTTATTATTATACTCCTCGATCTTTTTCCCTTTCTCTTTTTCTTTATCGTCTTCTCTCTTGTTTTTTTTTTTTTTTTTTCCTTCTTACTGATTCGAGAAAGGAATAAAGAAACAAATAAAAAGGGAGACGAATTTCGTCGATAAGTCGAAATTATTCTCCAATTCTAGATCTTCCAAAAAAATCGAAATAGAGTTTGATTAACGCAACCATCGAGGCTTCATAGGAATGATGTTGTATGAGATTGAGCTCGAACGAAAATTCATCGGTTTATCGCGACGATAAGAAAAAATTTAGACGAATAATCGATCGACAAACAAAAAGAGAGAGAGAGAGAGAGAGAGAGATAGAGAGAGAGAAAAGATGTCACTTGTATGCATGCATTTTTTGTACGTATGTACGTATGAATTTATGAATATACGAATGTACACACGTATCGATAGCATTGTTATACAAGTAGAAGAAGAGAGAGAGAAAGAAAGAGAGAGAGAGAGAGAGAGAGAGAGAGAGAGAGAGAGAGAGAAAGAGAGAGAGAGAGAGAGTGAGAGAGATAGAAGGAATTCCGGGATTAATTCGTACGTCCATCAAGTGTTCAACGATGCGGCGAATCAACGCGAAATTAATAATCGACAGCGCGGTCTCGTTCGCGGAATAATCGAGATGAATAATCGTTTTCCACATCTATCTTACGTATGCATGTATGCGTGTATGTGTGTATGTGTGTATGTATGTATGTACGTATATATATTTATCCGTGTATCGTATATATCGTCATATACGTACGTACACGTATATAATATACGTAAAACGTTTCGAGGATAGGAACTAAATTGTTTCAAGTAACGTAGTTAGAGAAAAAGAGAGAAAAATTGAGAGAGAGAGAGAGAGAGAGAGAGAGACAGATTTTTCTTGGTTTCGTATCGTCTAATTAGCGATTCACCGAGCGAACTCGTATAACGACTGCGATGGCGACTATTTGATGAACGCGCTGTGCATAATTAAAAGCACGATTGAGATAGAGAGAGAGAGAGAGGAGGAGGAGGAGAGAAAATCTAGAAAAAAAAACTGAAGAAAGGGGAAGAAGAAGAAAAGAATAAAAAATAAGATGAAGAAGACAAAATAGAGGGAGAGAGAGAGAGAGAGAGAGAGAGAGAGAGAGAGAGAATCTGAAAACAAAAATGAAGAAAGAGGAAGAAGAAGAAGAAATAAAAATAATAAAAAATAAGAAGAAGAAGAAGAAAAAGTATTGAAAGAAAGACAGAGAGAAAGAGAGAGAGAGAGAGAGAGAGACAGTGCTCTTGCGAGTTATGCTTATTATTATAGTTACTGTTATCGTCATTTTTATTATTATTATTATTATTATTATTATTATTATTATTATTATTATTATTATTATTATTATCATCATCGTCGTCGTCATCGTTGCCGTCGTCATCGCGTTTATGCACAGCTTTAACGAAGAGCTTCATTAATTACGTCGTTTTGTTTGTACGCATGAGAAGAATGTGCAGCACGGTTCATATTGCGTTTTAAATCGTTTGTCACACCGTTTGTCTTTTTCTTCTTTTTTCTCTCTTCCTTTGTTTTTTTTTCTTCGTTTAATTCTCCAATCGTGCATTTATCATTCGTTTATATAACAACGACGAAGAATAGGAAAGAGGCGGCGCGAGGATGATGAATTAAAAAAGATGAATCATAATTATAAATGGATAAGTAACGCGGTTGTTTATTCATTTGTTATTTTTGTTTTTTCATTCACTAGTATTTTCTATATATATATATATATTTATTTATTTATTTATTAACGAGCGTCATATTTTTTAATTCGAATATAATAATAATAATAATAATAATAATAATAATAATAATATCATGAACGATAGTTGTAACATGTAGAACGTAAGAGATAGCCAAAATAATAATATGTTCACGTTATTATCATTATTCGAGGTAATGTTTCAAAGCGAAAATGGAGAAAAGAGAAAGGATCGAAAGGATCGAAAGGATCGATAGGATTTAATAGGGTAGATCGATTGGTCTCGGTTTATTACGAAATTCGAACTCTCTCACTCTCTCTCTATCTATCTATCTACCTATCTACCTATCTATCTATCTATCTCTATCTCCATCTCTTCCGATCGTCTTTGAACTAAGTATAGAAGAAAGAAGATTAGGTTGATAGGTCAAAGCAACATATCGCATAAAACACGCGTGCATGTGTACACCGAGTAGTTGAATACGTAGATAGACAGACATAAGGTACCACATACGGAACCACATACGTGTTAGAAACGATCCACTCTAAAAGATCCGATAGCGATCCACTTTCGAAGATGATCTCGATAAGTAGGATGATCGATTTCGATGAAACCGTCGGTGGGTAACAGCGATTATAACGCTCGTGTACTACTACTATACTGGGTCTCAGGGACACAACCCGCGTAAGGGTCTACGACGAGCCCTGGATTAAGTGCCACTAATGGTTTGAGCCCGGTGATTTCAGGTTAATTAATTGGCATTAACGTGCGGCACCGTTGCTATACGAGAGAACCAGGGTATAGATGGGCCCGACCTATCTCTATCTCTCTCTATCTCTCTCTCTCTCTCTCTCTCTCACTCTCTCTGCGTGTATGTGTGAGTACGTCTACACGTGTATATCTAAGCGATGTATCGTTCACCTATCGCTTCAGGAAACTCGATGCTCTCTACTGGGATGCTAGAGAAAACGTGCTGGTATGGCGGGGGGTAAAGGGCGAAGGGTGTAAGGGGGGGGGGGGGAGAAGCGAGTGTATTGGGCTCTACGAGTAAATATAAGTCTCTCTTAGCGAATGAAAGCGCGTAATATATATGTACATACATACATACATACATACACACACACACGCACATACACACACATATATATATATATATCTTTCTCGCTTCTTACACGTCTTATTTATTTTTTCGGTCGTTCCTTTTATAATTTTTTTATTCATTCATTTATTTACTTTTTTCTTTTTTTTTTTTTTATAATGTCCAAGTTTCTCCAATTCCCCCCTCCCCCTCCCCCATTTCCTCTTCCTTTTTCGAACGAAGGAAATATTTATTTTTTTATCACTCTTTTATCAATTCGTCATTTAGATATTAACGATTTTGCGTAAGTTTCGATTTTGTTTCTCTTTCTTCTTCCTTTTTTTTCTTTCTCACTCTACGAACGCAAAATTCAATGATGTTCTTCTTATAATAATTCTTGTCGACTTCAACGTTTCGCCATATCGAATGTTAAACTAATACGAAAATTTCGAAGTTGCGTTTATGAATTAACAAAAAAAAAAAAAAAAGAAAAAAAGAATCGTCGCCGTATCTCATTTACGTTACGTCGTACGATTTAAAATACGATCTGTTATAAATTGACAACAATTAATTATCGTATAATTAA
>OU964966.1:6960847-6973347 GCA_918808275.2 Dolichovespula sylvestris
ATCATTCCTACGCGTAATGCGAACGAGAAAGCTGTCAGTGATAAAGCCGAGGACAGGATTTTAGCGTGCCGGCTTTATTGCGAATAGACCCGACCGGGAAAGTTTTCAAGGAGCGAGCCCGAAAACGGAAAGACGATTCTTTCTACCGTTATTCGCGCCACATTCCACAATAGCTGAACGCTTCTTTTCCACCTTCTTTTTTTTTTTTTTATTTATTTCTTTCTTTCTTTCTTTCTTTCTTTTTTTTTTTTTTCGTTCTCTTTCCCTTCTCACTCTTCCACTCCTCGTTTCTCTTTCTTCTCGCTCTTACTTACTCACCTCTATTTTTTCCTAAGCCCCGCCCCCACCCCAACCCATCCCGTTTTCTTTATCCGGGCGTTTCTCATTACGCATTTTCTTCCTTCACTACTCAACAACTCTCTCTTTTTCCCTTCTCATCCCTTTAACTCCATCTTTAATCGAAATATTCTCTATCCTTTTCCTTCTGTTCCCCTTTTCCCCCTCACTCTTCTTTTATTTATTCTTTTTTTTTTTTGCTTTCCTCTCTTCGTTCTCTCTCTCTCTCTCTCTCTCTCTCTCTCTTTCTGTCTCTTACTCGCTCTTCAACACCGGCCACCGACCACTTCAAACTTAATTCTAAACCAACGGTACGTATATATTCCAACACTTACGACCGTACGGTATTTCGTATATTCAGTCACTTCATTATCGTGTCCCTAATTCATGGGTTCGGTCCCTTTAACGCACGTCCCCTTTTACTTCTAGTCTCTCCCGAAAAAAAAAGAAGAAAAAAAATACCTTACCGTGTAGGGTCGTTATTGCTCAACAAGAGGGGGATAGTCCTGGTACATTAGCTCGTTAAATCCCAGAAAAGAAAGACTTTCGATTCGTTAAACGTGGACGTATGAAATTTATTTTGATTAAGATTATAAATGGTTATATATATATATATATATATAGAGAGAGAGAGAGAGAGAGAGAGAGAGAAACTTCAGGGATGAAACTAATGAATCGTAAAAATACGATGATGAATTATTATGGCGCGTACGATAATTACAATGGAGTTTTTATTAATTTTTTCTTTTCTTTTTCTATTTTATTTTATTTTATTTTATTTTACTTTACTTTTTCTATTTTATTTTATTTTATTTTATTTTACTTTACTTTATTTTATTTTATTTTATTTTATTTTATTTTTTTTTTTTCAATTGGAGCTAGAGAACATATGAATTTATTTATTTATCCCTTTGTCAGCGGAGAGGAGTGAATTTTTCGCGAACGAGTTTAAAGTATATTTCACGTGTGTTCAAAAATTACAAAGGAAGAAAAAATGAAGAGAAAAAAAATATACATACATACATACATACATACATACATACATACATACAGGAGAAGAGGAATAAAGTAATTGAGAATAAAATCGGTTGGAAAATTTGAAGTACGCGATTTTTGTTCGATTGAGTACATTCGTTTTGTATCGATCGATCAATGCTTTAATTTCCAACAATCGAATCGATCTCTTTTTTTCCTCTCTTCTTTTTTTTCTCCTTGTTCCTCTCTTTCGATCATATAATTTTATCCGCTTTTTGTTTGTTTTTTCTTTTTTTTTTTTCGAATTATTTCGACGATTCATTTCTGAACAAAAGCCGTACGTTCCTCTTTCAATCCTTTCTCATTTTTCTCTTTCATCCCATTCGCAATCGAATAACTTTTATTTCGTATAATCCAATATATCACAATTATCACAATCGAATAATCGATCTTCGAAAAAAGGAGGACCTTATACTTTCTCTTCCCCTTTTTACGATTATATTAAAAAATTTTCTTCGAACGGAATGTGTCGATTGTGAAAACGATATAAAAAAAAAAGAAACTATTCGTAACATCGGACATTTTTTTTCTCATAATTTCCGTTTACTTACGTGTCAATCGCGATCGAAATATATCATCGCGATAATACCACCGCCGCGAATCTATTATCCAAAAGAGTACCTATTCGAAATTCTCAGCGAGCACGCAAGCAAAATAGAAAACTCCGAGTTTGACTTCACGATTTTTCCTACATCCGATTTGACGAAAAATCGACTAGGAAGAGGAAAGTCTAGATTCTCTCTTTCTCTCTCTTTCTCTCTCTCTCTCTTTCGAATACCTTCACTATAGAAATACCCCACAAACTCGTCCCTTCTCCATCGTCTTACGGCATTGTCGATACCTTCTCTCGATATCGCAGCGGTGTTTCGAGATGTACCTACTGGAAAGTATAGCCTGTTTGTACGTACTTCAGATCGATGTCAACATCGGTGAACGCTTCGAAACTGCAGCTATACTACCACGCACACACACACACACAACCAACACTATATCACCAACAACGCTACCACCATCAACACCAGAGTATCACCACCATCACCAGCGACACTACCATCACCATCACAAGTAACACCACCACCATCAAATACCAGTACCAATATAACAGCGTCACCATCCTGTCGATATCCTTTTCCTTCTATTTTGCATCATCCTCGCTCTTCTCAATCTCCTGACGTCTATCCTCCCTCCATTTTATTTTCACCTTATTTCTTCTCGTTTCCTATATTTCCGAATGACATAGTCGGCCGCATCTCAATGTAATAATCAACACCACCATGAGAACCGCCAACGATTTTCCAAAGATTTCCCTTTTTCTTTTCTCTTTTTGCGTTGTAATCAATTATTCTTGTTATTGTTATTATTATCATTATTATTACTATTATTACTACTGTTACTATTATTAATATTATTATTGATATCCTTTCTTTTTCTTTTTATTCTTTTTTTTTTTTTTGCGTTGAAATAAATCATCATCATCATCATCATCATTCTTTCTTCTCGTCTTATTCTTCATGTTTTTTTTTTTTTCTTTTTTTGATTGGTGATTTAGTACGGAAAAAAAAAATATCTAAACTTCTGGCGTGGCCTAGAGCGAGTATGAGAATAAAACGAAAGATAAAGGATGGGATCCAAAAGAAGAGAGAGAGAGAGAGAGAGAGAGAGAGAGAGAGAGAGAGAGAGAGAGAGAGAGAGTAGAAATATACGAAAGTAAAATGTACAATGTAAAAGGGCCGAGAGTTGCGATAAAAAGGGATCACTCGCTCGAGTGGCTACCATTGTTTGTTCGCGAAAACACCACCAAAAAGTATGCCCAAAAGAGAAGAACGTTCCGTGAATTACATTGAATCCTTTTCGACTAAAATGCCTAACATCCGTGAGTGAGTGAGTGAGTGAGTAGCTCTACAAACATTTGCAAATATTCTATCGACAATATCAGTTCGTTCTTTTTCATATATGTGTGTGTGTGTGTGTCGTTAATTTTTTTTCAGTCTCTTTACTACACGCTAATTTTATTTGAAACGAGGGTGAATTTCTTCGAGGTAAATTTCGGAGGAAGTTCCTCTCCTTCAAAGTGAAATTATGAAAAAAAAAAAAAAAACGAAGGACCGCCAGCTATGATGCGGAAAACGCGACCACCAAACGCACGGACGTTTACTTTTACGATCCATTCACTCAATCTCTCTCTCTCTCTCTCTCTCTCTCTCTCTCCTTCTCGCTCTTTAACTCGAAAATGAGATCATGAAAGAGAATTTCATGATGTACGTCCGTTCGTACGAATGCGTAAAAAATTTTAATCGTTACGCTCTCTCTTTTCCCTCCTTCAACGAGAAAACGTTACATTTCAAAGTAAATATTAATTTACACATGAGATTTATATATATATAATAAGTAAATAAAAAAAGGAAATAATAATTTCATCACTACTACCGATCGTCGCCATTATCGTCGTCAATATTAAAATCTAATCCATTTTGTAAAAATATTACGCGCGAATCGATTGTTTTTTTTTAAATATACTTTTCGTACAAATATATATATATATATAATAAAATTTTTAATTATTTTTATAAAAAATATACATATATATATATATATATATATATATATATATATATATATATATATTTATCGGGGATTATGCGGTATATTTTTATTTCTTTTTCTTTTTTATTCCAAACGAATTATCGATCGTCACGGTATCTCACTATTATATACACCGATTCCAATCGATCATTTATTCAACGCCATTTTGTAAAAGTAAAAAAAAGTTAATTGAATTTTTTAAATATACATATATGTATATATATATAAGATTAAAATACATTCTGATCCCTTTTTAGATATCATAAAAATTATCTCATGATATTGAACGCTCTATTTGTATAACAATTACGGCATTAGGTAAATATTTATGAAAGAAATAAAAATAATAATATTAATATTAATAATAATAATAATAATAATAATAATAATAATAATAATAATAATAATTGAATATAAAAAGAAAATGAAAAACCGATAACAAATCGTTCGAGAAAAGATGGAAATCGTATTAGAAATCGAATGAAAATCAGCGCCGTCCTTTCTCTCTCTCTCTCTCTCTCTCTCTCCTTTTTTTCTTTTCTTCAATCCTTTTCTCTTTTCCTCGTTTATAATTCTTTTGCTATAAGCCAAAAGAGAAAAAAAAACCCATGGAGTTATACGGGTTCAGGTTTATAGATTTTTCATAACGTATCGTTTAAATCGATCAACAACGTCTCTCACTCGAGTCGAGTCAAAGGAAGAAGCGCTCATATGCGACCCGGGAGATGGTGGAGGGGAGGGGGAGGTGCGCCCGAGTCCGTCCCGGAAGTTTTGCAATTATAGTGGCCTCGCAACGAGGGAGGAGCCATCCCGTGGCTCGAGTATATCACCCCTTTCCATTTCCCTCTTTCCCACATCCACACCGCCTCCGTTATCCTCCTCCTCCTCCTCCTCCTCCGTCCTCCTCCTCTACCTTTTCAACCCTACCCACGTAATTTTATTCCATTTTGAGCGCGGGCGCACATCATCCCGTATTCCACGTCTAAGCGCGTATCTGAATTTTACTCTGCTTTCGAAATAACCGAAAAACGACTCCTTTTTAAATAACGCGAACGTTCGAATATTCATTCCCTAATTCATGCCTATTTATCTATGTATATATACATATACATATACACACACACACACACATATATATATACACGTGTATACACATATATACGTACCTCTGCATAATGTATATGTTGAAAAGTTATCGGACGGAGAAAAGAAGGAAAAAAAGAAGAAACAAGGGAGAGAAAAAAAAGAGGAAAAAAGAAAGAAGGAAAGAAAGAGAATGGGGAGAGAGAGAGAGAGAGAGAGAGAGGGGAGAGGGGAGCAAACTTTTAATGATCCATTCGAACGTAGAAAATGAAAGTTATTTCAACGTAATTTTGTTTGTTTTCTTTTTTGTTTTGTTTTGTTTTATTTTTTTATTTTTTTATTTATGTATTTTTTTTTTTTTTCTATTTTCCCCAACAAGGGAGGATTATCCGAAGCTAGTACGTTTTTGTTTCGTTACGTATTCGAATACGTAACTCTCGTTCCGGCATATAAAATAAAATCTGGAAAGAGTTTAGGTATTAGCTACTACTTCGTAATATCGTGGGATAACGGGTCAACGTGTTAAATGAAATTTTTACAAAATTCCTATCTTTCGTTTAACGATACAATTACGTTAAAACAACAACAACAACAACAACTTCTACTACTACTACTACTACTACTACTACTATAATAATAATAATAATAATAATAATAATAATAATAATAATAATAATAATAATAATAACCATAATAATAATAATTAAAAATACGATATTTTCTAAGAGAGGTAACAACGACTACGTAAAATCTTTTAATAGAAACGACAAGGCTTCTTAATTCGTAGCGATAAGAAAGGTAAAGAAGAAGAAGAAGAAGAAGAAGAAGAAAAAAAGAAAATAGATAGAGAGAGAGAGAGAGAGAGATACTTTGAATTTAGAGATAAAATTTTGTAAGCCGAGGGAGAGGAAGAGGAAAGGAAGGAGGAGGTGGAGATTGAGGTAGAGATGGTAGAGGAGAACGCTTCGAGAGGTCCTACTGGCCTCCTTTATGATTACTACAAGAGTCCTGTTGGCGTTGGTAGTGATAGTGATACTGGTGGTGGTGCTGTTGTTGCTGATGTTGCTGATGGTGGTAGTGTTGACTATACCAATGACAGTACACAGCAGTACAATAGTAGTGCTGGTAGCGAACGCCATGCGGTTGTTTAGCCACGTCCGGAGTCTCGGTTATTTTTATGGTGTATTTTACTCTTCCACTTGCTCAGCGACTAGAACTTTTCTCATAGCGCACGTCCTACGTAACGGCAGTTAAGCTCGGTGCAATATTCCGTAGCACGGTTTCTCCAAGATGGAGGCCGAACTACTCCTCTGCTACGTATATAGAGTTAAACTGCTACCACCACCACCACCACCACCACCACCACCACCACGATCACCACCACCACCACTATCACCACCTTCACCACCATCATCAGCAACACCGGCTGCTATCACTATCACTAGCGAAGGAGAAACTTTTGATTCTCGTTTAGCAGATGGTAAGGAAAAACCACCAAGCAAAGTCCAACGATATAGCACCAGGGAAATTACGCCTTGCATACCGACATTGCGCGAATTCCTTCATACGTTCGAAACTCCTACCACCCCCTCCCCTCCCTCTCCCCACAGCCCTTCTTTTATATCCCTTCGCCCTCTCTCTCTCTCTCTCTCTCTCCCACCTCTCCCCTCCACCCTATCTCCGGCTACATTTTCTTCCCTTTTCCGCTCTTCCTTTTAACACCCCCTCCCCGCCCGACCACCCTCCCCCCCCTCCAAACTACCTTTTCCTCTCTTTCCATTGTCATTTTCATTCTCTCTTTTTTTTAACCCTTCCCCCCCCTCCCCTCCTCCACCCTCCTTTCAACTCGTCGTTCAACTCGCGAGGAATTAAGTTTTTTCTTCTGTTTTTCGTTTAGTTTCTTTCTTTCTTTTTTTTTTATTTTTTTTTTTTTATTTTTTTTTTTTCTTTTTTTTTTCTTCTCCTCTCTTTCTTGTTTGTCACGAATCTCTCGAAATATTATATACGTCTTTCGCGTAGAAATTCCTCGCGATGATTTCCGACGTAGTACTTTACGCGTTCGATTCCGTCGTAGGGACGATCGTTGGAATACTTTGAATGTTATTTAAGACGATATATATATATATATATATATTATGTTTCAGGGAGGATGAATATAGATTTTGTTTTACTTTTCCTCTATTTTTTTGTTTGTTTTTTTTTTTTTGTTTTTGTTTCTGTTATCACGACGCGTTCACGACAGTCCCATTCGCGTGGACAGATCTTTTTTTTTTTCTTTTTTTTTTTTTTCATTTCCATCTCATTCCATTTCGTTACGTTTATCCCGTTCTACTTTTAACGAAATTTCGTACGAATTTTTACAAACGTCCTTTTTCTCCTCTTTTCTTTTCTTTTCCTCTGTATATTTTTTTTTTTTTTTTTTTTTTTTTGGTCAATTATTCCCATCACTATTTTTACACGTCGGATTGGATGATATTCTCGGGGGGGAGGGGGGTGGGGGGAAATTACGAGCCTTACTTTACATATCGACGTAAAAAAATGTTGCCGACGACGGCGGTGATATACGATGTTTACTTAACAAGTATTTCACGTACGAGTACGCATTTTAATACGAATTTTTATCCGATTTTCGCGTGACTATCCGTATCCGTCGAAAAAAAAAAAAAAAAGAAAGACGAAGAAAGAAAGAAGGAAAAAGAAAGAAGATAAACAAGGGAGGGAAAAGGAGCTAAGGACAGTTTCGATTGCGCGCGAGGGATACAATATAATCTACAATTCTAAAGGGGGAAATCGCGATTCTTAAAACGATAGGATGATGAAAAAAAAAAAAGAGAAAAAAGTGATAGGGGCGGGCGTGAGGGGCGAAGGAGGAGGAGGAGAAGGAGAGGGAGGAGGAGGAGGAGGAATAAATCGGGCAGCACCGAACGATTTATCGATACGAAGGAATCGTATAGAGTATACCATTGACCACGAAATAGCCATTTAAACGTTAGAAATCGTATTTTTCTGAAGTATATACGCGCCCGTGTGTTTGTGTCTACGTGTTTATCTATGTGTATGAAAAAAAAGGAGAGAGAGAGAGAGAGAGAGAGAGAGAGAGAGAGAGAGAGAGAGAGAGAGAGAGAAAGTTCGATAACGTCTCGTTTCCTCCCTTACACACGTATCCACCACTACCACCGACAACACACACCCTCTCCCACTCCCAAGACCACCCCCATCGCTCCCCTTTCTCCCTCCTTCGATTCAATTTTATTTCCCGTCTCGCATATCGCGCATTGCCTATGCGGCCGAGAATTCGCGGAACGCCGGAGATGGAAACGCAGACTTTTTCCGCATTCTCTTCCTTCGATTTTATCGCGGCCATTACAATGCGCAATATTCGTTCTACCTGAGCACTCTCTTCTCTCTCTCTCTCTCTCTCTCTCTCTCTTTCTATCTATCTATCTATCTATCTATCTATCTATCTCTCTATCCTTCTCGACTTTTGTAAAAGATAGAGAGAGAGAGAGAGAGAGAGAGAGAGAAAGAATAGACGACGAGATAAAATCAAATCGTTGTGTCTGTCGCGTCTTCTCTTTTCTTTTTTATTTATTTCTTTATTTATTTATTTTCTTTTTTCTTTCTTATCATTTTTACTCATTCATTTATTTTTTCCCTTCTCCTACTTCCCTCTTCCTCGGTTTTCTCTTCCTACTTATTCCCCTTTTCCTCTCTCTCTCTCTCTCTCTCTTTTTTTTCTTTTTTTTCTTTAAGATAACAAGCAGCTCATACTTTCGCGATTTTCAATATCATAGAATATATTCACGATCGTCATTTCATCCCTTTCATCCCCTCTTCGGGATTTTCACGAACGTGATTACATTCCCTGTCTATCTCCATCTCTCTTGTCTCGTATCTCATGAAATATAAAGGAAGTAGGAAAGAAAGAAAGGGAAGAGAGAGAGAGAGAGAGAGAGAGAGGGCCGGGGGAGGGGGAGGGGGAGGAAGGGAGAGGAATGGATAGAGGGATAAGATAAAAATCGTTATCATAAAATATTCACAATAGTCATTTTACCTTCTCTCATCCATCCTCTATTTGTCTCTAGCGTGATTACGTCCCCCCCTCTCTCTCTCTCTCTTTTTTTCGTCCTGGTGTTCGTATCTAAGATAAATAGAGAAGGCAGAATCGTTGTTATGGCTACTTTTTTTTTTTTTTTTTTTAATAAAACAGCAAGCAAATCTATTCGCAATTTTTTATACGCGTATAAAATATTGATATTCACCAATCATCATATGACCCTATTCATCCACCATTTTATTTTATTACGTATATTCCCTCTCTCTCTCTCTCTCTCTCTCTCTCTGTCTGTCTCTGTCTATCTATCTATCTATCTCTTCTTTTGTGAAAATTGAACGACACAATGCCGAAAGTTTGATTTTGAGAGGTTAGACGTAATCGTCCATCGAGTTGTTCCCATTCGAGTGAGCTTCTCGAGAATCGATAGGTCGGTTGGTCGGTCGATCGATCGAGAAAAAGAGAGAGAGAGAGAGAGAGAGAGAGGGAGAGGGAGAGAAAGAGGGGGAGGAAAGAGGAAAAGAGAGTTTCACAAGGGTAGGTTTAATTAGTAAGCACGTTCGCCAATGTAAGAATGAAAAAAAGGGAGATAGAAAAGAGAGAGAGAGAGAGAGAGAGAGAGAGAGAGAGAGAGAGAGAGAGAGAGAGATAAACGTTATCTCTCTTATTCTTCTACCTTCCTCTTTTCTTTTCTCTTTTCTTTTCTCTCTCTTTTTTTTTTGTTCTCTTCCTCTTTTTTCCACCCTTTTAATAGTTAAATACGAACGTAAGCGCATAAACGAGCTAACGTTTTTCCCATTAGCTCTGCCCCTCCGCCCCCCTTCCCCTCTCCTCTCCTCTCCTCTCCTCTCCTCTCCTCTCCTCTCCTATCCTCTCCACTCCTCTCTCACCCTCCGACATTGCATTTTTTCAGGCCATTTTTAGATCTAACTTTTGTTCACCCAATTTTCACGGCGAGCAACTTTTTCACTTTTAAGAAAAAAAAAAGACAGAGAGAGAGAGAGAGAGAGAGAGAGAGTGAGGGAGAAAGGAACGTTTGATTATCGTCACCGGAAACGAATTTAAAACGGAAATCCATGGTTTTTCTTTTTTCTTTTTTTTTTTTTTTTTTTTTTTTAATTCTTTCTCTCTCGTCTTCACCCGAACACGATAGAAATAAAGCGCGACGAGGAAGAGGGGAAAAAGAGAGGAAGCAGAAGAGGAGGACGAAGAAAGAAAATAAGGAGACGAACGAGAAGAAAAATAGTGCTTTTGAATTTTGTTCGATAGGGTTAGTATGTTGTTCTAGAAAAGAAACGAATTGATTAATCGATCGAGAGAGAACTCGTGTTATTATTTCGAACCTAGCGATGTAATTGATCACAAAAATGTGTGTGTGTGAGAGTCTGTATATATATATATATATATATATATATATTTGTGTGTGTGTGTGTGTATATTTTCTATTTAGATCGACCGACCAGACAGATCGACCGATCGACCGTCCGAACGACCGACTTTTCGTCAATGTTCTTTACGAGAGGTAAATGACGAATCGAGTATTATTTTTATCGATTGCGCGTTTATTTATTTATACCGGTAAGCGTGTGCACCACTGTTCCGATAAAAGATCGCGAGGGAAATAATAATGACTTAGCAGTAATAATAATAATAGTAATAGTAGTAGCAATAGTAACAGTAACTGGTACGTACTACGTACGTACACGAACACACGCATGCACGATGAAGAACGTATAATCTATAAAAATCCCAAGTTTATTTAAAAAAAGAAAAAAATAATAAAAAGAAAAGTAAAAAGATCAGATCGTGGACCTTTTTCTTCAATTTTTCTTCCGCTTCTTCGTTTACTTTACATTTTTCTCTTTTTCTTTCTTTTTTGTTTTTTCTTTTTTTTTTTTTTTCTTCTTCCTTTCGTTTCCAATCTCCATCATCTCTCTTTCATTACCGTAATTAAATATTAAAATCGAGATTTTTTGCTTTTGAAGTCCGACCAGCTACTTTTATATGTATACACACACACACACACACACACACACACACACACACACACACACACACACATATATATATATATGTAATATCCTTTTATATACATATGTAAACCGATCGTATTGCGAATACATGAAGAAGATGCTAGTGGCTATCTCTCTCTCTCTCTCTCTCTCTCTCTCTCTGTCTGTCTGTCTATCTATCTGCAAGATAAACATTATCAAAGAGCACGTCATTCATATCATATTAATTTCATTCCGTCGTCGTAAAAACGATCAAAGCTACGTCCACCGGATGTGACATTAAACGTAAAAAATGAAAAAAAATATATCGGAAAGGGTGGAAAAAAGAAAAACGAGTGGGAGATATTTTCTCGTTTGATTCGTCATACCGGGGGAATTTGCGTTTCGTAGAATTTTTTCTTTTCTTTCTCTTTTTGTTTTTATTCCTTTCGTATTTTAACAAACCAAGCTTGTACCTTTACAATTCATCCAACCTCTATACATACAAATATATATATATATATATATATATATATATATATATATATATATATATAGCTGTCTCACTCAGTCATTACCTTGGAGTGGCCAATTAGAAGAGGACAGAAAGATTTAAATACGATTAAAATGGTAGGTTCATGACACGCCGACGAGACCTTTGGAGGTCGACACCGATGGAAGCTGAGGGATTAGTGTATAGTACATACCTGTATACATGTACATAATATGTATGTATAAAAGCTCCTCCCTCGTTATTCCCTCCCTCTCTCTCTTTCTCTCTCTCTCTCTCCCTCTCTCTCTATCTCTCTATCTATCTATCTCTATCTTTGTGTTTAGTTAGTAAACCGCTCTCTCGACTTAACTAGTAAACATACATAAGAAAGTGAACGAGAAAGATGGATAGATATACATATACACAGATAGATAGATAGATAATTAGATAGATAGATAGATAAAGATAGAAATAGAAAGAGATTCTCTTCCAAGAGGTTGCGGCTTCTCGCGTGCGTCCATTTCGTATCGTCGTCGTGTCTGGCGTTTCGGTTGACCCAGCCTAACCTTCACGACGTGTATCCACGTCGAATCCACGATGGTACCGCTCGACGAGGTTGCTTTATCGGTTGGAATAGTTCTCAGGGTTACTGGACTCTCTCTCTCTCCCTCTCACTCTTTCCTTCGATAAAATAAACGAACCTTGACCTAGGGTCAAAATACAGGACATCCGTTCCAATAAATTTGGATTATCACGTACAACCGGTTATTTGTTTTTAATTTTTTTCTTTTTTTTTTTTTTTTTTTTCTTACCGAATTAAACCCTTCGTATATAAGTCCTACGAATTTTATCAAATCTTTGCAATTAATATTTTTCTTCTTTGTTACCACGTCGAAATTGACCTTCCGATCTCTATATCTCAAAT
>OU964966.1:6978347-6980847 GCA_918808275.2 Dolichovespula sylvestris
CTAATAACGTCTTATGTCTGGAGGCTGTGTAATATCTCAAATAGTCTCGCAAATCAATTTAGGATATTTTGACATACAGATAAGGAAGCATTAGCTATTGATATATCCGTTCGTACTAAACGGCACTGTATTGTAACAGATATCACGTAATAATCACTTAGCACGGTTCTGTTACTGTTAATTTGACTTACTTTCGATAGGACCAAGGTAATAATTTATCAAAGAAACACGATTAATAACGATGATGATGACGATGATGATGATGATGACGATGATGACGATGATGATGATGTAATATATCTGCAACTAGCCAGAGACTTTATTCAAAGGACGGCTCATATATCAAAAAATGCTTTATCATAAAAAAACAATTTATTATCTCGGCGCAACCGGTATAACACCTGAATCGTTCATAAAGCATACCAAACACTGTTCCCGGCTTAATACGGATATACATACGTAAACACGTGGAAAAATCCATCATTTTAAAGTCCGTTAAATCCTCGGTAAAGGAACAATAGAAGGTTCCCTGAAACTTCGTTTAACGGGGTAACAAACCGTACGAATAAAGAAAAAATTAAATAAATGAATAAATAAATGACGAGATTAAAAACAGCGACAAGAAAAAAAAAAAAATAAAAAAAAGGACGAAGAAGTAAAAACGAAGACGACGATAATTTCTGCTATCTCTCGATTCGATACTTTTATACATTGTCAATCAATATTTCCAATTTACGAATATTATTTACAATAAAATGTCGACACGTAATATAATCGCGTCCGGTAATATTACATCGATTTTAATACAAAAACTATCCGGTATGTTAATTTGCGATAGTGTATTAATTAACATGTATAATAATCTATCGGTATTCGTGATAAAACCAGACGTGAAATTCTAACGCATAATTATCATTTCATTTACCGATCGCTTGTATTAAACATCGTTATTACTGATCGAACCGAACGATATATTTATGGCATGCTTATTGGACGATTATTCGTTTAAAGGAAAAAAAAAAAAAAGAAAAAAGAAAAATAAAAATGAAACGAAATTAAAAGAAAAAAAAAAATAAAAGAGAAAAGAAAGGAAAGACTAGAAAAATTTATCGTCGTTTAATAATCAACGAAAAAAAAAAAAAAAGAAACAAGAAGAAAAAGAAAACAAATATGTCGTTTAAAGGAAGAAAATGAAAATGTTGTTCGAATATTTTTTTTTTCATGCTTTTCTCTCTCTCTCTCTCTCTCTCTCTCTCTCTCGCGAAAAGAGAGAGATAGAGACAGAGAGTAGGAAAAAGAAAAAAGAAACGGAGAACAAATCGTGCATAGGAAAAGCTTCGGAGTAAATGGTCTCGTAGGAGGAGAAAAAGAAAAGAGAAGAAAACGTAAGGAGAGAGAGAGAGAGAGAGAGAAAGAGAGAAAGAGAAAGAAGAAAAGGAAAAGTAGGTTCACTTGAGCGAGTTCCATAAGATATATACGTACTTAGTTACTATAGCTATATGGATATAACGATCGACGGGCGCCGAGATGGAAAATCGTTCGGAAAGTGTCTCAAGGAGATCGTGCCATAGCGCCGAAGGGGTATTACGATCTATGACGATGACGACTATACCACGACTATTACGACTACTAAGAGACTGCTGCTACTACTACTACTACTACTACTACTACTACTATGACTACCGCGACGACGACGTAACCGATCTCGGCGCCAGTTTACGCATATTTCTTTCATTTTCCTCGTGGTTTCCTTTCTTTGCTTCTACATTCCATTCCTAAATGACCATAAGCACAAACGATAGTCGTCGGTGTCGGTCCACGCTCGTTTACACTTGCCAGATCGTTTAATACCTCTCCTCTCTTTTTTCTTCCCCTCCACCCCCCACTCCCTGTTCTTCTCTCCATTCGTCCGTTCTTTTTATCCGACCTTTCCGTTCGTTTCTTTTTTTCCTTTTTTTTTTCTCTGTTTGCTTTTTTTTTTCCTTCATACGCGAAGGAACAAATGGAACGTTTGATAGTCACGACGTTAGTCGGGGTGTTCTCATAAGTCGTTAAAAATTCAATAAGAATTTTTTTGTCCGGGGATCGTTTGGAAAATCGATTTTTCTTCTTCTACCTTTTTCTTTTCTTTTTCAACCTTTTTCTTCTTCATCCACTTCATTTGCTTTTGTTTCCTTTCAGAAAGCATAACTACAAGCCTCGTTTGCAAAGTTGCAACGCCATTACTTAATAACCCTTAAAGGGTCATGATAGAACAATCGGTTTTTCTTTTTTCTTTTCTTTTCTTTTCCTCTTTATATTCGTATCGTCACTCCTTCGAACTTTCGATGACCCATCACCCACATCTTCGTAAATGGGAAACAAAAAAAGAGAAAGATAGAAGAGGATGAAGAAATGATTTGTCTCGTAACGAGTTCTCTTCGCGAATTTTTATTTATATATATATATATATATATATATATATATATATATATTATATAATTTTTATATAATATATATA
>OU964966.1:6985847-6993347 GCA_918808275.2 Dolichovespula sylvestris
TATATATATATATATATATATATATATTTGTACATATATATATATATATATTTATGAGAGGAAATGTTCGAAGAAATAAATAATTTAATAACCCACGAAATCTTTCATGTTGTATAAATACTTTTTGAATGCACTTTACGAAACTCTTCTAACAACATACATACGTACATACATACATACATACATACATACATACATACATACATACATACATACATATATATATATATATACATATATACTTACATAGTCTTCCTAACACGCAAGATCATATTATCGAATTATGTACCTGGCGTTCCTTTCGAACCTCCTTTTACATATGTACGTTTCTATTCGCATTATGTAAGATCTTCATAAACGGTATTATTATTATTATATTTTTTCCCTTCTCGATTATTATTTCATATTCTATCCTTCTTATCTTCATTATAAAATCATAGAGAGACATACGCACGTAAACGCGCGGACACACATAGACGTTTCTCCTATATTATATAGACTTAATTAATTGAATAATATTAAATCGTACGATCGCCGTAAGTTCATCGACATATTATTGTCCATTAATAATCATACGTAATACAAATTTTATTTTAGTAGTTTCTATTTAAAAAAAAAAAAAATAAATAAAAGCGATTATATTATATAAAACAAACAATGTAATCAGATATATGCTAATATATGCACCCTATGTATACTAATTTCAATAATATTCTATATTATGTGCATTTATATAATGTTAATTTAATAATTAAATTAATATCAAAATCAATATTATTAATATGTAATATTTAAAAATTTTTTTAATAATTAATATTTCTTCATTATTAATTTAATTTAATTTAATTTAATTTATTATTAATATCGATATTTATTTTCGTTAGGACAATAAAATGATATACAATTTTTTAAATACAAATGTATATATGTATATATATGCATATATAAATATTTATAAAAAATTAACCTCTATTATAATATATATATATATATAAACAAAAATAAACAATGTCAACAAAAGAAATAAGAGAGAGAGAGAGAGAGATAGAGAGAGAGAGAAATTTGTATTCCACTTTAAGTCAAAGAAAAAAAAGGAGAAGAAAAAATATCAAAACGAAAAGAAAATAATAATAATAATAATAACAATAATAATAATGAAGGAAAAATAAAAAATATAACGTTCCATCTAACTTTTAAAACATACATAAAGTGTCCTTTCGCGTGCCATTCCAAGTCATAGCACACATCGTAAGGAGATATATCTTTACTGCTTTCGGGGCGAGCCCGTCTTGGGGTTTTATCTACTTGGTAATATCGCGGGTAATATAAAAATATGGACGTTGAGTAGGTAATATCAACGTAAAAGGACCGCCTGTGCACATTGCTGTGTACCCCTTCCGCATACAAAGTTATTCATTCCACCTTTTGATATACTAATTATGTTTGTACTTCCACTTTAACCGTAATGCCATAGTTTCTTCAATGCACGTTAATAATATCCTTTGTATATGTATACATACATATTTATACGCGTGTAGTATTAAAAAGAGAATAAAAAAAAAAAAAAAAAAAGAAAAAAAAGGAAAGAGAGAAAAATTGCTTTATATTACTCTAATATATTTTTACGTACGTATAGGCGCGCGCGCGCGCGCGCGCGTGTGTGTATATATATATATATATTGACATTTTATAATAATATATTAGTTAATTTTCTCCTCCCCCCCCCTCCCTACAGAAAACGATCTATCACGAAAAAAAGAAACAAATTAGCGTTATATTGGAGATATATTGAAATTAAAAAATGAAAGAAGAAAGAATTATAAAAAAGAAAAAATAGTTACGTATATAATCGATATATATATATATATATATATATATATATACATTTATATTTTAAAAATTTTATTTCCAATTTTATTTATTCTCGAAACAATGAACTTACACGTTGAACTTTCATTATTTCCAATTTTTTTGTACAGGTATATGGAAATAGAAAAGATATATAGAATACATACACACACACACACACACACACATATATATATATATATATTGGCTGTCATTGTAACATTGCATTGAAACTGTTCGTATTCGGTTCTGTTCGGCCGAACGGCGAGCGAAATTACTTTGGCTTTCACGAGGGAAGCAACCCGTTGATTAGTTATTCCTTTGGAAAATGTAAATTTACTCGGTACAGACGAGAGAGATAGAAATAGATAGATAGATAGATAAAGAGTGAAGGAGAGTGAGAGAGATAGAGATAGAGATAGAGAGAGAGAGAGAGAGAGAGAGAGAGAGAGAGAGAGCGAGAGAAATATTCATACTAAACCTTGTGTGAATACTTAGTTACAGTCTGTATAAATAATCGTCGAGTTGGTAGCCGTCGAAATAAAATTTCAATGTTATATAGCCGAGAATTTCTACCTGAATGTCGACATCTCTTACACTAAATATATATATATAAAATATATGGAAATATACTTTAATAATAATATATATGTGTTTGTGTGCGTGTAAGATCAATTTTATTAATCCTCCTTGCTCGCCATTCTACGTTTATCGAAAACGATAATTTTATTTCGAACTTATAAAAGCTTAACCATTATATTTTCCCCCTGCCCTCCCCTCCCCCAACACCCCTTGGTTCTGTTTCCTTTTACTCTTGAGAGTGAAAAAAAAAAAAAGGAAGAAAATGAGAACGAAAGAAAAAATAAAAATGAAAAATATTACGAAGGATATCAGATTTGTCCCATAAAAAAATATAATATATGTGTATGGAAGCTTTCCAACCAACCGTACGAAAATAAAGGAAACGATAGAGACACACAGAGAGAGAGAGAGAGAGAGAGAGAGAGAGAGAGAAAAGTGTAGCAATAAAATAAATAAAACGTACGCCGATAATACAGGAAACGGCACGTACGAGTTGAAGGGGTAGTTTGATAGTGGGCAAGAGGGGGTTGCAGAGGAGTGTATTCGATCGAACTAACCGCACGCTAGATGTCGCCGGCTTTGATTTAAGCGGGCATAAAAATGCCAATATGGCGTTGCAACGTAGCAAAGCTTCGCGGTCGCGCATTATTTCCTCCTTCGGATGTTTGACTATTTCAGGAGTTTTGCGGGGAAAATATTCCAGAGGGTTTACGGGATGCATATACATATGTACGTACGTATGTATGTATGTATATACATTAAAGTTTGAGAATACGATTGGTGCTTTCGAATAATGAATACGCCTTTATATACCTAGAGATACATATGTACGAATATAATATACGTACGTAGAGATATACACGATATTTATTTTCTATGATGGCTGAAGAGATAGGACGGCGCGTTATAGATATTCGATAGGGGGGAGAGGGAGAGGAAAAAAAAAAAAAGAAAAGAAAATAAAAGAATATATAAAGTGAAATGGAATAAAATGAAATGGAGAATAATCGGAGGATTTTGATGTAATGAGTATTCTCATAAGTAGGATTATCTACGTGGAAATACTGAAAAAGGAATGAGAGAGAGAGAGAGAGAGAGAGAGAGAGAGAGGATAAGGATAAGGGTCGTTCGATATTCTTAGCACTTAACTCGATTATTATGGCAAACAACTCGTTCCTTTCTCGTCTCTTTTTTTCTCCAAAAAAAAAAAAAAAACGATAAAATAAAGAATGAGATTGAATGAGAATGATAGGGAGAAAAAATAGAAAAAGTGAGAGAGAGAGAGAGAGAGAGAGAGAGAGAGAGAGAGAGAGAGAGAGTTTAGTGTCAACAGTGCTTTAGGTTAAGATTATAGTTCTTGTTTCTCTCATAACAGCAACTCTTTATCTCGAGAACGGATGCTGGATCACGCATCTCGTGGTCGTGTGTTTTTTATTTATTTATTTATTTCATCTCTCTCTCTCTCTCTCTCTCTCTCTCTCTCTCTATCTCTCTGTCCATCTAGTTTTTCGCTCTCTCGTTTAAAATATAAGAAGAAAGAGAAAACGTACGTCAAAGTTACTACATCTTTGAAATGTGCAAGATTATTGTAAACAATAATTTAATAATAAGTTAATTTTTTGAAACGTCCCTCTTCGTAAAACTTCGGGCAAATCATTCGGATTTATCATTATTTCTCTCCATTTTTTTGTTTCTTTTTCGTTTTTTTTTTTTTTTGATCCTTTTTTTTTCTCTTAAAGTCTCTTAAAGATCACACTCTGGCAATGGACACTCGTCGGCTCGTTTTATCTCGTTAATTATCACGCGTCATTATCATCGTCGATGTATCGAAGACGATACTCGCTACGACGTGTTCGTAAAAACGTTGAAGATTCTTTCTTTTCTTTTTTCTTTTTATTTCTCTATTTATTTTTCTTTTTATTCGTAAGAGTTCGATAATTTCGAACGAAAAATTTTTTATTGGATCGATCTGTACGACGAACGGTAATCACAATTCACGACGCGAATTTTCTTCCCATTTCTTTTTCCCCGCCCTCCCACCCCTCCTCCATCCCCTTCCTTCCAACGTTTTCGTTCCGAATCGAAAATAGATTCCCTTTTGTACGAAGAATTCACTTTTCAAGGAGTATGGAATTCTACGAGCCGAGATAACCGGTTTTACAGCGCGCTTTAATAGTAAATAGAGAGGGGGGGAGGGGGAGGGGAGAGAGAGAGAAAGGAAAAAAAAAATAGAAAGCAGGGAAATACACCGAGGAGTGTTATAGGGCGCGATCGAAAGTTCCTAGATGATTTAAAAGGAAGATGAAAGAAAGAAAAAAAGAAGAAGAAGAAGAAAAAAATCGATCGATACTCCTCCGACGAGTTCTGTTAATACTTTGATACTTCGTCGTGATTGCCAAATAGTAGTTTCCAATCTGGGGGAAAACAAAAAAAAACAAAAAAAAGATAAAGAGAAAAATAAAAGGAAGAAGTAGAAGACAACGACGACGACGACGACGACGAGGACAGAATGATGAACGTTTAAAAAAAAAAAAAAAACGAGGGGAGAATAAAATAAGGTTTTCGTAAAAAGTCAACCTAGGAACTTTTGGTCGCTCGTTCGAGGACCCTCGATTCGTCCCCCCCTCCCTCTCTTACCACCCTCCCACCTACTACGTTCTCCGTCTAGGAACTTTTTTTGTTCGGTATGTATGTACAAATAACTAGAGATCAACGTTCGAGATTCGTTCGTTCTCTTCGTGTCCATGTTCGGACACGTAGTACATAGAGAGGCTTTCGCGAGAGGCTTTTCAGAGACTTTGTCGATAAATTCAGAGACCTTTCTTTCATCCGTGCTCGTGTAATCGTTTTGTTCCGCGCGAATGAACGACTAATCGTTTCAACGTGCACCAACCGCATTCAAATGTATCCGTATTACTGAATCGTACTATAGAACTATTTCTATGTGGATACGTTATATGTGTACTTATATATGTACTGTAAATACGTATTTAATATTTCCTACTTGTACATCTATGTAATTTTTTTACGTGGACTCGTGTAAGTACACGAATTGTTTCTCCTTCATATCGATTAATGGATACGAGTATTCTATCGTTTATACTTTTTTGTGACAAATATATATATATATATATATATATATATATATATATATATATATAATATTATATATATTATAATATATTATACACATATAAAAAAGAATTGACATTCGTTCGTATCCCACGAGTATTTTTTATTCCTTTTCTTTTCTTTTTTCTTTTTTGTTTCTCTGACGATTAAAATTTCAACCTCCGACCGACGAATCACAAGAATAACTCTCCTTCGTCGCAGACGATTTTTGGTAATCTATAGAAATTTTTGTTGATCTATAGATAAAAATTGTTAACGATAAATGTCCGATTTTGTTTGAAATTAATAATTCCTATCGTTCCCGACGTATTTCTAATATCTCGATGATTCAAATTTAGAATTCGTTCGATCTATCGATACCGTCTGGAGGCAAATATATCGACGAGTATTCGATCCTCCGTCATATTTTGCGATCTATGAAAGTTTACATTTATTTTCTATCATATAACTCACTACTTTGTATTTTTTCTTTTTTTTTTTTTTCATTTTTCTTTGTTAGTAAATAATAAAATTCTCATGTTTTAGTCTCTTAGGTTTTTGTCTTTTACGTAAACATTTGAAGAATTCGATTATTCATTATTACCGTCCTCACCCGTCCCCCAACCCTGTGCCGCGATCTCCCACGAAGTTTTCGTTTATTAGGGTGTGAATTTTAGATTTATTCGATCCATCAATCGAACGTTCAAACTGTTGAAGAAGACGAACTTTTATCATATTTGTAAAGCATAAAGTTCTAACTTGAGAGATAGTTCTCCTCCTCCTCCTCCTCCTCCTCCTCCACCTATCATCTCCTCGATCCTCTCCCTCCCGTACACCCCCTCCACCTTTTCAGCCCGTTAAGAGTAAACTTAAACCAATGTGTTAAACTTAAACTTAAACCAATGTTTATCATATCCAACCTAACTAACTACGTAACCAACTAAATTCATAAGTTTACATAGTATAGAACATAAATTTTCCAAAGTTCTTATCTAAGCATATATCTAATTATACGTATATAACAATTCAATAAAATAAACTCCAACTTCTAAATATGGGTTACTAAACGTATATGTAACACAGAGACACATCTTTCATTAATCAAACCCACCTTTGATTGTCTGAGTTTACCTTAATGATTATTTATTCACAGTGCGACGACGTAATGGATCGCCGTTAAAAAAAAAAAAATAAAAAAAAAAAGAGAGAGAGAGAGAGAAAAGAGACAAAGAAAACCATTTTAAGACAGTGCCATTGCCGTCGTCTGTCTAATGGATTTTTTTTTTGTTTTATTTCGTTGTGGTCTCAAAAAAAAGAAAGAAAAAAGAAAAAAAGATCCAAAAGGTTCTCAAATTCACGAATATTATTATTCCTTCGGTTCTTCCCGAAAAATTTCAATTCGAATATTACGTATGGTTATTTCGGTTTTTGTGTCGCGTCGGTAGAAAAAAAAAAAAAAAAAAAAAAGGAAAGGAATGAAAAGAGAAAGAGAAAAGTAAAAACAAAATAAAAAAAAAGGAGAAAATTAAACAAACCAATAGAAAGCAAATGTAAGACTTCCGATTCGTTTCGTCGTCGTCTTTTTACTAATTAACGACGAACACTACTACGTGGAAAATAAAAATAGACCTTCCCGAATATTTAATACGGTACGAATAATTATCGATCTTAACGAATCGCTCGCCTTCTTTGTACCAATATGGATCGCGTTCGCATTCGCCTTATTATAAAATAACCGATCGTTCGTTTGAAAAATAACGATCCGAGGAGAGTAACGGTTGGATAGAAAAGAAAAGAAAAGAGAAGAAAAAAAAAATGAAAATAAAAAGAAAAGAAAAAATTGGCTTATCTTCGCAACCGTTATAATAATCTCCTCGTCGAAGAGAGTTTTAACGATTTTACATATATATATATATACATATATATTTATAATGATTATTGTCCGGATATAATCGTCGT
>OU964966.1:7003347-7035847 GCA_918808275.2 Dolichovespula sylvestris
GATTTATATATTAGCTTGGGGAAAAAGAAATCCATTATTTTTTCGTTCACGTTCACGTAAAAATAATGGATTTCTTTTTTCCCAACCTAAAATATATATATATATATATATATATATATATATATATATCCACATTATTATTATGCTTCTTAACTAATCCAATATTTCGGTGGATTACGCGAGAAACCGAAGTTAACCGAAATTAACCGAAATTAACCGAAGTTAACCGAAGTTAATCGAAGTTAAGCGTAATTAACCGAAGTTAATCGAAGTTAATTTCGTGCTCTTGGAAAAGAAGAAATAAAATGAAGAGAAAAAACCTAGGGACGATGTCGAATGGTATACGCATTTATCTTCGAGTACACGCGCATTCACATCTACAGAGAAATATATATATATATATATATATTGATGCAGAACTTAATCGTTAACAGAAGTGCCCCGGAGAAAACGCTTCGGAATTTCTTAACGTCGAATTAGAAAGCCATTGTCGCTGTAAGAGCCCTTTTGTACTAAACGTAAGTACGTATGTATGTCTTCACGTTAGGCACATAGAAACATTTCGAATGAGAACGGAACACGTTCGACGTTTCACGTCGAATTAACGTCCGTCTATTCTCTGTAAAGTCGTCTTCGTGTCGTCGTCGTCGTCGTCGTCGTCGTCGTCGTAGCTGAGATAAACGGCGAAGACGACAAAGAGTAGAGAAATTACGGTCGTTGAAATAACGAAGAAAGCAAACTTCTCTCTCTCTCTCTCTCTTACTCTCTATCTCTTTATCCCTCTCTATCTGTCTCATTCTATACCCTTTCTATGGTACTTGTCCGTCTTTCTCTCTGTCACTGACGTTAATTCCGTTAAATGCGACCGAAATTGGATCGTCGTATAGAAATCTTGTATGAAGTGAGATTAGGTTCTAAAAGAAATTAGATCGGGTTGATTGGTCGGTTGTTCGGTTCGTTGTTTGACGGAGTCTATCGTGTCGTGTGAACGTGTCCCACCAATTAACATTGCTATTATTATCATTATCATTATTATCGTTATTATTATTTCCTTTGGAATTTCTATTGGAAGAAGAGGCAAAAAGAAAAAAAAGAAAAGAAAAAAACCGAGATACATTGAACGAGCTACTAACACATTCGTCTTCTTCTTCTTTTTTTATTTTTGTTTTTTGTTCTTCATTCCCTCTTCCTTCCTTCCCTCATCAACTTTTATTTATTTATCCATTAACGATATGGTTATATTGTCAATTAAACTCAGTACCGAGGAGGACGAACCTTTTCTTTCTTATTATTATTATTATTTTTATACGCTTCTTCCACGTTTACTTTTTATTTCGAAATCTTTTTTTTCTTTTTTTTTTTTTTCTTTACCCTGATCCCGAGGTTAACGCTTATATCCTTTTTTGGATTATCTTCTGACCAAAGAAACAGACACAGTGTGGATGGATAAGGATAGAGAAAACGAGAGAGAGAGAGAGAGAGAGAGAGAAGAGTTCGTCCATCGTCGTATCGCGAAACGTATTAGAAGGTACATCCGTTAATTACGCTAATGCCCGGAGGTAAAAAGTTCCTTTGTCATCGTGCGAACAATGAAAAGATGTTCCTCTTTTGCGCGAGAGGAAAACGACTCTCTCTCTCTCTCTCTCTCTCTCTCTCTCTCTCTCTCTCTCTCTTGATCTCTCTCGCTGCATCTTGCTCTCTGTCGTTCTTGTTCTATTTTCTTTTTCTTTTTTTTTCGTCTTCCTTTTTTTTCTTAGATATAAGATCTTTCTAGATGCGTGTATGTGTGTTGTGTGGGTGTGTGTGTATTTTATGTGAGAGGTTATGAGTGTATAGACCATACTATGTATGTGTATATAAAAAAAAAAATATATATATATATATATATATATATGTGTGTATGTCTTGTTCTCCAACGAATTCCTCATGGTGGTGTCTCTACGTTTTATTTCCTTTTTCGAAACCTTAACGTTCTCTTCTTTTGAAGAAAAGTATTCTCTCTCTCTCTCTCTCTCTCTCTCTCTCTCTCTCTCTCTCTCTCTCTATCTATCTATCTATCTATCTATCTATCTATCTATCTTTATTTATCTCTCTTGTTTTCTCCTTACAAGTTTCTCTCGTAGTTCTCTGGAAGATGATGAAGGATAAAAGGAAAGAAAAAGACATAAAGAGAAAGAGAGAGAGAGAGAGAGAAATAAAAAAGTTGATGTAGGACGAATAGAACATTTCCTACTTCGTCTTCGCTATTTTCATTTCATTTCATTTCGGTTCTACGAAGGACACTTCTGTGATGGATTAAAAAACGTCTCTCTCTCTCTCTCTCTCTCTCTCTCTCTCTCTCCCTCACCCTCTCTCTTCTCTTTCTCTTTTATAGGAACGAATACAAGAGATAAGACAGTTAGATAGAGATAGAGAAGTTTCGATAGAAAAAGGATAGATAAAGAAGGTCTTGATTCCCTTAAAATTTTCAAAGACCTTCGATCGGTCCTTTCTGCGGTCCTTTCTCTTCTTATTTCTTTTTAATTCTTTTTAATTCTTTTTTTTTCTTGTTGTTTTATCTTTTTTTCTCTTCTTCTTCTTCTTCTTCTTCTTTCTCCCCTCTGCCTTTTTCTCCATACTGTGTATAACCTTCCTTCAATCTCCTTTTCCATTCCCCTTCCTCCTCCCTTCATCCTTCCTTTACCCTGACCCTTTTTCGCGATTACCATAGAACGGCAACGAACTCAGAGAAACATTACGTGAAAGGGACAGAGAGTGCGTGCGAAGATATATAGGAGCTCTCTTACCAATCCAAATTTGCATTTTACTTTACCTTCGACCTTTATACATCTCTCTGTTTCTCTCTCTCTCAGTCTCTCTCAGTCTCTCTCTTTCCATCTATCTATTTATCCATCTTTCGCGACACTTTGATAAACCAATCCTACACGCGAATTTCCACTTTCGCATTCAAGATTTAAACTTCAATTATGCGGGAATGAAACGTACGAGTGTATTAAATAATTTCTAAGTGTTTCTTTTTATCGGATTTCCTCAAACGTATAACCTCGTTCGAACGTCTTATTAATTATGATAATAATGCACTTTATATTATATCTTTCGAATAATTGTATATATAATATATACGTAAATATATGTACGTGATATACATATCACGACGATATATATATATATATATATATCGTCGTCGTCGTCGATTATTTTTTAGATACACGATCCTTTATATTTCATTTCAATAGGTTATACACGAGAAATATAATACTGCCAACGTACCGTCATATTATTCGAAATATAATTTAAATCTTAAAAATACGGAGAGAGATAGGTCTTGAAACGGTTTAAAATAACACAAACTTAATTATCGCTTTATCAATTTGGAAATATTTAATATTCGTTAAAAGATAAGTGTACATTTTTTAATAAGTCGTATAAAGCGATAACTGATTAAATTATTAATATAAATAGTATGGAAGATCGACGATAACATTTAATCGACGCAAAATGAAACAGAAAAAGAGAGAGAGAAAGAGAGAGAGAGAGAGAGAGAGAGAGAAAGATACCTTGTTTTAATACGTTTAATTATTCTAAAAATCGTAATAAATAATTAAAAACGATTGTACATTTTATATCATGGATTATCATCGATGAAGATACATATATCTTGAAATTTATATCATAAGTAATATACCGAAGGATTAATGCTAAATATTTGGCCGTCGAAGAGAGCACGAAAACAAAAATTAACGAAAGACTAAGAAAGAAAGAGAGAGAGAGAGAGAGAGAGAGAGAGAGAGAGAGAGAGAAATAAAAATAAGAGAGAGAGAGAAAGTATAGTTACCACACCGCGCCCATTTCGAGTGCCTGCAAAGTGAGGGATTTTTAACGTCTCGTCGAGACGAAAAGGAACCCGTGGGGCGTATATATAGCTATATATTTGAGTTCTAGGGACTCCAAAAGAGAGAGAAAGAGAGAGAGAAAGGGGGGAGTGGCATGGAGTGTATAAGTACGTCCCTTTACGTCTGGTCTAGGGATAAAAAGCCAAGCCTGCCAAACTTTCAGGTACTCGAGCGAGACGACGACGACGACGACGACGACGACGACGACGACGACGACTACGAAGGCCCTCCGGGATCGTCCTCCTCTCGTCCTCATAGTCGTCATCCTCGTCCTCTTCTTCGTCCTCCACTTCGTCCTCTTTCTCGTCGTTCAACCTAAACCGGTATTACCTAGCACACATTCGCATCGAGTGCACCTAACCCTTTCCCTTATTTTCTCCCTGGTCGACATCTTTCCTCACCTCGCACCTCCCCGATCCATTCCCCGTGCCCTCCCCCTCCACCCCTCCCCTCCCCATCGCCCTTATTCCCTTCTTATTTTCGACTACTTCACTGTTTTCCTTATTTCAACGTGTCACGTCCCTTTTCCGCGAACGGTTGAATTATTTACGGAAACACTCCTTTCCCGAATTCTCTCTATCTATCTATCTATCTATCTATCTATCTATATATATATATCTGTCTGTCTATGTATCCATCCATCCATCTTTTTCTCTCTTTCACGTTATACGGTATGTATATGTGATTTCATTTTCTAGGAGGTAAAGAAGAAGAAACGACACGTGCTCGATATTCTTTTTCTACCATTTCTATTAAAAAAAAAAAAAAAAAAAAAAAAAAAAAAAAAAAAAAAAAAAAAAAAAAAAAAAAAAAAAGAAAAAAAGAAACGAACTTTTCTACTACCCCGAAATCAAAAAGATTTTTTGAGTAGGCGAAACGAATCAGATATATATATATATATATATTTATTTATTTATATAAAATATATATAAAAGTTATTCCTAAGTTTCTTTAATTCGATTTGATTTTATTTGAGTGGAAGAAACGTGAAAAGAGAGTGTGTACCTGGATGAAATAGGTTGATAGAAGACTGCATAGGGAAGAAGATTGAGAGAGAGAGAGAAAGAGAGAGAGAGAGAGAGAGAGAGAGAGAGAGAGAGAGAGAGGAGGAGGAGGAAGAGATAAACCCTTACCTAACCTCCAAGTCGATATATTCGCTAACGTATTTATCTCAATCGAATCGAAAGTATTAATCTCTTAGCGTAAACGCAAATCTCTCTCTCTCTCTCTCTCTCTCTCTCTCTCTCTCTCTCTCTCTCTCTCTCTCTCTCTCTCGTTTTAACATACCTAGGATAAAGTCTATCTGAAACGATCGATAATCTCTAAGGTAGACGATTCCCTTTTCATTTCTCTCTCTCTCTCTCTCTCTCTCTCTCTCTCTCTCTCTCTCTCTCTCGTTCTTTTTGTTCCTCTCTGTCAAATCGCATTACATGTTATTCCCAATTTGATTTCGAGTTATTCCTATTAGTTTCATTTCTATCTTCCTTCTCTCTCTCTCTCTCTCTCTCTCTCTCTCTCTCTCTCTCTCTCTCTCTCTCTCTCTCTCTCTCTCTCAATCTCCTCTCTCTATTTTTTATCTTATCTCGTCTTTTCCTTACCGATTTTTTTTTATATATTTATATATATATATTATTTATATATTTATATATATATATATATATATATATATATATTATATATATATATATATATATATATATATATATATATATAAATACTTTTTGCTCATCCTCTAAGTCATCATATTCTTCCTCTTCCTCTTCCTCTTCTTCTTCTTCTTCTTCTTATCGTCAGCTCTCGACATTTTGAACGGACACCAACGTATTTCTTCGATGAGGAAACGCGAGGGAAATAAATGGAGGGGAATGATGGTGGAAGGTAGAGGTAGACGGAAGGAGGGAGGGAGGGTGAAGAAGTGCTAAGAACGGGCTTGGGAACGGGGGGAGGAGGGGGTTGGAGGCACTAGAGTTCTCCAACTACGATGCTAGCAAGTTCGCGAATAAGTTTTTTCGAACTTTGTACCTAATTCTTCATTCTTCTTTTCCCTTTATTTTTTTTTTTTTGTTTCTTTATCTTTTCTTTTCATTTTTCTTCTTCTACTTTTTTTTATCTTCCTCCTCCTCCTCCTCCTCCTCCTCCTCTTTCTCTTCTTCTTCTTTTCTTCGGGCAAAAGCAACCAAGTGCGATAACTCTTCGGACGCTAATTACCACTCGGCACGCTCGATCCTTTTCGGTATCTATGCAGTTCGGTCACGTTCGTGGGTTCTTTTCTTTTTTTTTTATTTAAAAAAAAAAATTTTTTTTTTTTATTTTTCTCGTTCCTTTTCTCTTCCTTTTTTATTCTTCTTCTTCTTCTTCTTTATCCTCGAGAACTTTCTAATTTCTCTTATTTTTCGTCGCTTTATCGTTCTTTTTCATTTCTTTTTTTTTTTTTTCTTTTTTTCTTTTTTTTTTTCTCTAACGGTGGATCTTCACCGTTAGTATTCAACGTATTCGTAAAATCCCTTGCGTCCCGTTTATTATCGTTTATTTTTATATATCCTACCCGTTGTGTATCGTATTTTTATGTATGACACTTATTTTTTCTTTTTTTGTTTTATATTCTCTTTACTTTCTTCTTCTTCTTCTTCTTATTATTATTATTATTATTATTATTATTTTTTTTTTTGATTCAACGAATATCATCCTTGCCGTCATTGCGATTTTGCTATCCTGCTAATCGCTGATTTTGCGATTTTGATATGCCCGCATTTTTTGTTTTTTTTTTTTGTTTTTTGATACCCAATATATTTTCACGTTAATTTACAAGTTTCAAATTATAAATATTTATACACTCGCACGTACATACATACACACATGCATGCATCGCTCAAATTCGTTTGATTTTTATTGAAAACGTGTAAACTGGTTTTTCTATCTTTCCTTTTCTTTTTTCTTTTTTTTCTTTTTTTTTTTTTTTTTTTTGGATTGCGCCAAAAATGTTTAATGCGAACGAGCACCACGAAACGCTCGTTCACATCTCCAACTTGCGATATAAAAATTTACATGTATACATATTTATGTCCCTATTCGTACGTTTAATTTACGCAAAGTACGTAAGGGTATGTTTGATTTAGAGAAAACAAAAAAAAAAAAAAAGAAAAGAAGAAAAAAGAGAAATGAAAAAATAAAGAAGAAATATTCTAACGGTATTTACCCCTACATTTCTTCTTTCTTTTTCTTTTTTCATTTTCATATCAACGTAATACGAGTTCTGACAATATTAAATACCCATAATAACATTTTCAATATTAACGTAATTTTCGTCGTTAGGATTTAACTTATTTTTTTTTTTTTTTTCAACACGCTCGTTTACGTTTTCCTCTATATATATATATTTCCTATATATATATGTGTGTGTGTGTATATATATATATATTGTAAATGTTTGTGCATATATATATATATATATATCTCCCTTCCTCTGTGTGTATGTGTGTGTGTATGATACATACACGTGTACGTATACGTGTACACGTAACATGAAGAAACTCTAGCTTATCGGCGAGGCGAGAAATTTTAATTTACGGAAGAGGAAGAGGAAGAGGAAGAGGAATGGGATATAAGGGAAGGTCGAAAGAGGCCTGAGGGCGAAGAAGCAACGTGGCCGACATAATTGGCGCGAGGCATGCGTAAAGCACGCTTTTAATCGTAAATCTTTGGACGAAATCGATAGTTGCACGTTACGGTTAACCTCTCTCTCTCTCTCTCTCTCTCTCTCTCCCTCTCGTTTACTCTTCTCAACACCTGCATCGTCTCTTTTCCCGCAATAGCGTAGGAACTAAATTTTCCTTCGACGTTATTAACGAAAAGATTTTTTTTTTTTTTTTTTTTTTTTTCCTATTAAACGGACCATTATCATTATATTTTTGTCGTTATATCTTTTATATTAACGATTAAAAAATGTCTTATATTGTTTCCCCGTCATCGTATGATAATAATAATAATAAATATAATATTAATAATAATAATGATAATAATAATAATAATAATAATGATAACGAATAAATATATATATTTATTCGTCGGATATGAAAAAAAAAACACACACACACACACAGGGATAATCATATATAATATTATTTATAAAATATGTATACATTTAAAACGGTTTAGACAGTTTAACGAGAAAAGTATAATAACTACGCGAACTCGTTTTGGGCGAACGTATATGTTATGATTGGTTGGGAATGAGATAAATAAAACAAAACGAAAAATAATTAAAAAAAAAAAATAAAATAAAAATAAAATAAAAGAAAACATACAAAGGAACAATTACTATGGATTTCCCTCCGCCCTCCGCCCCCGTACCCCCTCCCCCCCCCGGTACCGTTCAAATAAAAGCGGATTTAACGTAATCCAAAAATCTCTCAACGATTTACGGCGTGAAATCAATGATGCTTTTTAAAGGAACGCTTTAGCGCGAAGCGTATCCAATTTCTCGGCCCAATTAATTATGATAAACGGGACGTGGGGGAGGGTGGCATGCGAATTAACGCTCGTTCGGGCTACTTTAAACGACGACGCCTCTCTCTCCCCTTCTCCTCCTCCCTCCCTCTCTCTCTCTCTCTCTCTCTCTCTCTCTCTCTCTCTCTTTCGTTATATAACCGACCAACAAAAACGGAGGCTACGATATTTTCGTACGGATTTAACTTTCACCCGGAAAAACTAACACTCTCGAGAACACTCCGATCAAACTCGACCTATTTACCCCCACCCCCACCCCACCCTCACTCCTCCCTCCCATCCCCGTTTCGTCCCATCGAACGTATGCATCCCTTAAACGATCGTACGATCGACACCGTTTGATTTTACGACCGTCGGTCGTTGAACGGATTGTCAATAATCGCACGACGTTAAGAAAATTTGACGAAGAGATTAACTTCTTAATTATGTTTCATTTGATCGTTTCTTTTATATTAATTGCACATTCGAAGTACCTGGGTTTATCGTTTTTTATGGAGCAATCTCAAACATTACAAGATAAGGTTGCATGGATCGTAACAGGTTGCAATAGTTGTAATGCAAAATCGTAAAGGATTGAGATAATTACTATAACATTATTATACAATCGTAATTATAATATTATTATACAATCGAATGAGAAATTTTTATCGTTGAAATCGAGAGGCGTATATTGAAATGTATGTTTAGATAAAAGATGAACAACGACAACGAGCAAAAAGAAAAAAATAAATAAATAAAACAGGAATATTCAGAAATGAGGAATATTCAAAAATGAGAAAACTAAATATTTAGTTTTTATTAACTTGAATATTTATAGACTAATAAATTTTTTTTTTTTTATTTTCTTCTCTCACACACACACACACACTTTCGTCATTCATTTGTCCATTCCTTTTTTGTCTCTTCTTCTTTCTGTTTGTTTCGAACGGGTCGTAAAAGACGATTAATCGACAAGGATATATACACGCACGTATGTACAATGCACGCGTATATGCGCGCGCGCATACTTGAGAGTAAGTGATAGGGAGCCATATTAGAATACGACGAAATTGAATGAACGTCGAATATAGCAATGTCGTGTAGCGATGTTCTCACGTTACGAATCGAACTTGGTCCGATTTAGCGAATGTCTACGTCACTGAGTCATCAGCACCTTTCACGTTCACGTTGCTACATACATTTACCGTGGAACGTTAAAGGGTAATGGGCGATGGAGGAAGTATTTTTGTGTATGCGTGTATATCTCTGTGTATGTGTGTGTGTGTGTGTGTGTGTGTGTGTGTGTGTATGCGAGAGAGTGTGAACGTAAAAGCGTAGAAGCGTAAGAGGGTAGGTATCCTACTATCTCGTGAGAATCATCGAGGGGTTGAGGATGAGGAAGAGGAGAATGAGGAGGAGGGGGAGGAAGAGTGCGAACAACGAAGGTAAGAGAGAGAGAGAGAGAGATAGAGAGATAGAGAGAGAAAGAGGCAATATACCTGTCGATTGTTTCAGTCGTGCCGAATGGAAACGTAGAAACGAGAATGAGTGAATAGTCTACGAAATATCTACTCAGTGAAGAGAATTGAAGTGATAGGATATATATATATATATATATATATATATATATATATATATGTATGTATGTATGTATGTATATATGTTTGTATGTATGTATGTATGTATGTATGTATATAGTTATCCAGAGATAGAATTGTTCTTCGCTAGTCTATGCGAATTAAATTTTACGACTGGGATCGATAACGAAAGCATTTCGATATATTTAAGTTCGTTTCTTTCTTTCGTTATTTCTTTTTTTTTTTTCTTTCGTCTCTTACACTTTTCTTTATTTTTTTCTTCGTTTTTTCTTTTTCCTTTCTCTCTCTCTCTCTCTCTCTCTCTCTCTCTGTTTTTTCTTTTTCAATTTTGTTTTCGTTCGCTTGTCTCTCTTTTCTTTCATCTCTTTCCCTCCTTCATTTTCTTATTTAATTTTTTCAACGCGCGACGAATATTATTTTAACGCGCGCGCGAGCGTGTGTGTGTGTGCGTGTGTGTGTGTATATATATATACATTTTTTTCCTAATTTGTTTCTTCCCTCTTTTTTCATTTGAACATTTGTTGTTTTTCCTTTTTGTAATACAATTCTTGCTAATATGCTCGACTTGTTACACGAACGCGGACGGGGTTTCGTGAAAATTTCATAAATGTACTTTCGTTTAACGAACATTTATTCGTATAACACACATTCGAAGTGTTGAATTTCCCAACACTTTTTGTATCTTTCCCATTTTCTTCTTTTTTTTTTGCAATTTAATTTCATAAATGCGTTTAAACTTATTATTATTGTTATTATACAAATGTACTTTTCTTGTTTCCTTTTCCCCTTCCTTTTTAATTTTTATGCATATGTATTCTCTCTCTCTCTCTCTCTCTCTCTCTCTCTTTCTCTCTCTCTTTAATGTTTATCCGTAATTGCTCGTTTTTTATTTATCTTTTACAAATTTTGTTTATCCAATTTTTGTAAATACAACACGTTATATGAACGTATATTTTTGTAAAAATTCATACATTTATATGCACACATATATTCGTATTTGTTTGCTTGTTCGTTTTCGAAACAAGAACATCTTCTCCCGAACGAATTTTAGTTTTTGATAAAAACATCGAACGTTGGAAATATCAAAGAATGAACGACAAAGAGATAGAGAGAGAGAGAGAGAGAGATAAGATATAAGCATCTAAAACAGAGACGAAGAACATAAAGCCGTACTTACGTACCTACGTAGAGAAGTTAATAGACTAAAACATACTATTCCATAGATTTATGAAGTAGTAGCGCTATTGGAGAGGACAATGATTCGGCTTTTATATAGAATGGACGAGCGGGAACGTCTTCGTCTATTAAAGATTTTCTAAAATAATTCACGATAATTTATCTTTTACGATGTCGCTTTCGTGATAATACGATAGAAAGGAGAAATAGAGAAATGGAGAGGGTAGAAAGAAGGAAAATGAATAATACGACGACGACGACGTAGATTCGTTTTAAATGAGCATAGTTCTACATTTTAATTGTTTAATAATACATAATTACATATTTCATCCTCTCTCTCTCTCTCTCTCTCTCTCTCTCGTTCTCTCTCTCTCTCTCTCTTTCATTATCCGATCAAAAGGAAACTAAACAATTTAGGTAACGTCTCGTTCGAGACAGATTCTTATAAAAAAAAAAAAAAGAAGAAATAAAAAAAATGAAATAAAAATAGGAAGTTAGAGAGAGAGAGAGAGAGAGAGAGAGAGAGAGAGAGAGAGAGAGAGAGAGAGAGAGAGAGAAATAGAGATAGAGATAGATGTAAGAAGATTGGAGTTAATCATGCGGAAGAGAGATTTCGTTGCTAATCAATCGAATTATCTGGATGATCCTTCGAAGGACAAACAGATTAGTATAAGTAGGTAATTATTGACTTAAGCATCAACGTTGGATGATCATAGTCCTTTGCAAATAGTTTCCAGTCCTTCAAAGGATCCTTTCGTATTACATGTCATTCGGAGGAAGATAGAGATCGAGAGAGAAAGAGAGAGAGAGAGAGAGAGAGAGAATACACGTTAGTCCACAAGTTCTATTTCGAATAGAGAGGTATAAACGTTGGATAATGATATACGTACGTTTGATACATATACACAAATATATACAGCTTCGATCGATAGTTTAAGAGTATCGACCCTGAGGCTTTACACGTGCGCGTATCATGTGTAAATTACATTGGTCCAAAGTGAGAGAGAAAGAGAGAGAGAGAAAAAAATAGAGAGAGAGAGAAATGATTGAAAAAGAAACGGACGTATAGATTTATACACAGTATTATGTATGGGTGTGTCTACTACTACTATATTTTGTATCTTTTTCTTTTTCCTTCTAAATTGGCGAGTCCATAAATAAAATGGGGCACAGACGTTGAAAGTAGTTCAAGCGTTATAATTCGTATCTTTCGTTTTATTTTCGAATGGTCCCTACCGTAATCGTTAGAATTAAAACAGATCGAGAACAATCGACTGGTCGTCGATACCTAACTCGCATCGATCTCGATTCGATAGATCGGATTTAGAAACGAACGTACGTACGTACGTACGTACGTACGTACGTATATGTATGTGTTATGTACGTACGTACGTACGTGTAGAGAACGAATGAACGAACTCGTACTCGTTAAAGCTCGTTTTCGAGCCTTTGATAAATTCCGAGGATAAACGGTGGAAGGTAAACTTCATTGATCAACGCCGATAGAACTCTCTCTGTGTTGCTAATTTCTAATCGCATTTTCCGGATCGCTTTTCAATCTCCGACGGATGCGGAACGTTACAACGTTAAAACTCGGAACCAGTAACGAGTAATGCGTATATAGGTATACATACATACATACATAGGTATATATATATATATATATATAGATTTATATGTGTATGTATGTATGTATGTATGTACGTGCGTTTGTGTGTGTAGGTATAGGATGGACCGAAATTATCTGGATGGGAATTAAAATTTATCTCTAGTTAAGCGAATAGTGAAAATCAGTTATTACGTTACGAGACCTTCTTTTTACCTTTATTTGTAAAATGGCCGTATAATTTTAGAACTAAACTGAACTTATATTGTTATAGTTTTATATATATATATATATATAACATATATACTTTTTTAGACTATAACACACATATATTATAGTCTAAAAAAGTTTCGAAAAGGAGTAATTGATTTTTAAAATCACTTAAGAACTTTTCACCCTTATCCTGTACACACACACATATATATATATATATATATATATATATATATATCTTTCTCTCTCTCTCTTTCTCTCTTACTCTTCTGAAACAATAAAAATAAATAAGGTACAGAGAAGGAGAGAAAGAGAGAGAGAGAGAGAAAGAAAGAGAGAAAGTGAGGAAGAAAAAGAGAACGAGAGCGAGAGAGCGTTAATTCGAAGTCACGCCACGGCTTTAACAGAACCAATAAATTTTCCTCCGAGCTCACCTCTCTCTCTCTCTCTCTCTCTCTCTCTCTCTCTCTCTCTCTCTCTCTCTCTCTCTCTCGGTATGTACAACGAAACTCGCTCGGAAACTCGTTCGGAAGCGATTTGCATCGACGTTAGCACAGGCTGGTACTGACGCGTTTCGACTCTCACTCCTCTCTCTCTCTCTCTCTCTCTCTCTCTCTCTTTCTATTTTCCTTTCTTTCTCTCTCTTTCTCTCTCTCTCTCTCTCTCCTCTACCTCTCGTCGAAGACTCGAGAGAAGAGCCGATGAAAGGAGTTAAATGTAGGGGGATGGTGGAGGGGAGCGAGGTCAGTATTCGACAGCCCCGTTCCCTCTCGTTCTGAAACTCTCGTCGTTAGTTCAGAGAGATCGGGAGGACGAATGCGAACTAAAGTACGATTTATTAGGGAGAGGAAAAGCAGAAGCAGAAGCGAAAGAAGAAGAAGAAGAAGTAGAAGTAGAAATAGAAGTAAAAGTAAAAGAAGTAGAAGTAGATGAGGAGAGGAGGTAGGAGAAGAGAGAACAAAAAATAAAGAGAACGAGAAAGACGAGGATGGGGAGAATGATGAGGACGAGGACGAGGACGAGGAGGAGGAGGAGGAGGAGGAGGAGGGGTAGAAGTAGATGTAGAAGAGAGAGATAAAAAAGGAAGAAAAGTGAGAGAGGGGGGAGGGGGAAAGAAGCAAAAAAAAAAGAAATAATAATAATAATAATAATAATAATAATAATAACGAAAAGAAAAAGATCCGATTAACTTCTTCCACTCTCGAAGTAGACCACCACTACCCCTTCCTCTTCACTACCTTCCCTCTCTCTCTCTCTCTCTCTCTCTCTCTCTCTCTCTCTCTCTATCTCTCTCTCTTTCTCTCTGATTATGTCTACTCTCCTTCATTTTTCTCCTCGAAATCCCTTTTCCGTTCGTTCTGTACAACCACCACCACCACCACCCACCCATCCCTCCCCTCCTCCCCCTACGCCACTCTATACCATTCGAAGAGAGTCTGAGTCGAAGTTTCGAATTAATTGGCTCGCGTTGGAAAAATGTCGATTGTATTAATTTCACTCTCATTCTTGCTCATTCCTATTCTCTCTTTCTCTCTCTTTATATATATATATATATATATATATATATATATATATATATATATATGTATATATACATCTTTCTATTTCCAAGTTCTTATCGAGCATCCCCTCCCTCATTCGATGCGATCATCAAGGCCGCGTAGTTTAATTAGCGTTCGGCAAGTACGAGAGCCATTCTCTCTCTCTCTCTCTCTCTCTCTCTCTCTCTCTCTCTCTCTCTCTCTCTCTCTCGATGGCACGACTCGTTCGATGATTCAATGGCAATTAATCTCTCTATGTGACGTTACGAACGAAAACGATTTTCTCGTCTCTACGATAAAACAGAGTAGCAAATGGTGTTGGTAAGAGAAATTGAGGTTACGTTGTGTAAGGGCAAACGGGGCGGAAGGGTAGGAGAAAGAGAGAGAGGTTCTTTTTGTTCGTACGATACTCGTAAAGAGTACAACTTTTCCTACGTAGATAACTATTCTCTATACTCGATAAAGAACGAATTTTTTTTTTTTTTTTTTCCTTTTTTTTATTCCCCTTCTTCTTCTTCTTCTTCTTCCTATTTTTTCTTCTTTTCCAGTTTTTTTTTTTCGATCTATACAACCTATTCTTCGATATACTTCTGATCCATCCACACACCCTCCCCTTCCAACCCCCTTTCACCTACCACTAACCCCATCCACACCCGCTTCCCACCGTTCTACCCTCCCCACCGTCAATGGCATTTCTACGATCCACCATTTTCCATTTTCCATTTCTACGATATAATCGGATGGATATATTTCTTTTTTGTGGTCGTGTTCTCGAATTTTGGTTCGATAGTTTATGCCCGTTCGTTTCCACGCGATCGTAAAACGGTTGTTTGATTGCTCTCTCTCTCTCTCGTTCGCTCGCTTTTCTCGTGTCGTTTTTCTTTGAACTTTTCTATGGAAAAAAAAAAAAAAATAAAAAGGGCGAGGAAGTACGGATGGTAGAAATATCGCGTACCAGTATATAAAGGGGAGGGGGAAAAAAAAGAATATTTAGAAATCACTCCATATTCTGGCATTGTTTTCCCCGTTTTTTTTACACACCTGATATATATATATATATATATATATATATATATATATATATATATCGAGTTGTGCAACCACAATCGCGAAAGGAACATAGCTCGATGTAACAAGGTGCACGAACGAAAAAAGAAAGAAGAAAAGAAAAAATAATAACTTGTGCATCGTGCGTCGTTTCAATATCGAACGCGATGGTTCGATTTTTCTCCTTCCATTTATTTTTCTTTTTACTTATATCCGTTTCCTTTTTCCTTTCTCTCACTCTCTTTTTTTTTTTTTCTTTTTCTTTTTTGTTTTAGTTTTGGCTTTGCTCTCCAATTCTAATTTCAATCCGATCTCTAACTCCGGTTAATATCCGTGTTCATGATAAAGCTATCGTGTGTTGTTTCATTGACGTAAAGGCATGGTGTGTGCTACGAAAATAAAAATACGTTAAAACAAAAAAATCCTTCGCGGATACGGATTCGATGTACGGATGTTATTCGGGAAAATTTTGATGGGTCGATGTTGGAAAGAAGATTGGTATAGATTTCTCTCTCTCTCTCTCTCTCTCTCTCTCTCTCTCTTTTCGTTTTTCTTTTTTCTTTTTTTTTTTTCCTTTGATTACGATAGAAACGTCGAGATAGTCGTTCGAGATGTTGAAATTTATTTCTTGAAATCGCATTCGAATGGAATTATTATTCGTTGTTGGGGATAAATATTACGGTATCGACTATTATACATTCTTTTCTCGACTTGTGATCGTGGAAAGAAAAAGGAAAAAGAAAAAAGGGAAAAAGAACAAGAAGAAAGATTTCCTAATAACTCGAAAAAGTGTCAAAAAGAATATCTGTAAAACTTGTGGCTTGGATATTAACGTAAAAGAAGAAGAAAAGGATGGAAAAAGAAAAGGAAAGAAAGAAAGAAAGAGAAAGGATCTAATCATTATTTTTAATCAAATTCTTTTTTCCTTCTCCCTCTTACCACCTCCACTTCTACTTCTACTTCTTCTTCTTTTTCTTCTTCTTCTTCTTCTTCTTCTTCTTCTTCTTCTTCTTCTCCTTCTTTTATCAACGTATCTATGCTATATACATAGTGGTATGCCTCCTTCAAAATTTTCATTTAAAACTTTTCACTTCTTATCTTTCGCCTTCAACGGAATTTTCTTTTAGTTTTATCGTTCCAGCTGTGGCATCGAATAATATCACGCAAAAGTCACGTACTTTTTCATTTTCCACGAAAGATAGGAAGGAAGGAAAGAAAGAAAGGAAGGAACAAAACGAAAACGTAAAACAAGGAAAAAAAAAAGAATAAAAAGAAAAGAAAAAAGAAATATAAAGATGATCGTCTACGTTCCTAGATCGAAAAGCCATTGCAAGCTATATACATACACACACATAATATACATATATATATATATATATATATATATATATATATATATATATATAGTATATATAGTATATACATACGAACGTAACATGAATACAAAGAAACGTATATACATTTCTCTTCTCGTACCTCCTCGATCGTAGTTATCCTCGTTCGGAAGAGCATTGCAATGTCACGAATGCGCGAGACATTTTGACAGAACGCAAGAATCCGCGGTGCCATGGCTTTTTTTGACCACCGATATACATACATACGTATGTATCTCTCAAGTTATTTTCGAACACGTGTCTTCCTTCCTTTTCCTTCTTTTCTTTTTTTTTTTTTTTTTTTTCTTTTTTTGACGGATTTATTTCGAATCGATACGAACAATAAGGGAAACGATTTCGAATTTTACTGTTCGTTCTTTTTTTTTCTCGTTTCTTTTCTATTCTCTCTCTCTCTCTCTCTCTCTCTTTATAGAAATATATATATATATAGAAATATATATATATATTTTTCTATCTCTATCTCTCTCTATCTCTATCTCACTCTCTTTCTCTCCTTTCTTTTAACTTTCATTTAATTATTTATTCATTTGTTTGTTTATTTCTTGATTGATTTATTTATAATAATAATAATAATAATAATAATAATAATAATAATAATAATAATATATCTCGCTGTTATCTCATAATGAAAATTCATCTGTGAATAATACTAAATCACGATCATATTACCTGGCCCTTTTGAAAATAAACATTATCGTTCTGATGATAACGAAAGTCAATCGTTATCTCTGAATGATCGTAACGATAAATGGGAAAATCACACGATACATATGTGTGTATGTATATATATATATATATATATATATATATATATATATGTATATATATGTATATATTATGTGTGTATGTGTGTGCGCGTATGTATTTACATATCTATATATTAACATAGGATAGAATCGTTACTAACGTCGGTACACTGTAATTCTATCGATCATCCTTTACAGTGTAAATATTCAAATATCAGAATTTACCTAATTAACAGGTCAATCGATGTTTATCTAGATAATGTGGGTCTCTCTCTCTCTCTCTCTCTCTCTCTCTCTCTCTCTCTCTGTATCTCTATGTCTCTATCTGCCACGTAATAATCGTGTTTGCGAATTATGCGTTTTACCCTAGTAGTTTGTTTATCTTCTCTATCTTTCTCTCTCTCTCTCTCTCTCTCTCTCTCTCTCTCTCTCTCTCTCTCTCTTTCTCTCTTTCTCTCTTTCTCTACTATTCATAGCAAACATTGGTTCTGTTGAAAAAACCTTTACACACACACACACACACACACACACACACACACACACACACACACACACACACACACACACACACATATATATATATCGTATAATAATAAATAAAAACAATTTGACGATTAACAATCGCACGATACGAGTTAATAACGAACGTATAAGAAAGAAATGTTACGAGTATGCGTACGAGAAAGAAAAAAGAAAAAGAAGGGAAAGAAAAAGGAGAAAAGAGAAACGAAAGAAAAGAAAAACGAAATAAATAAAAAAAAAAAAAAAAAGAAAGAAAGAAAAAGAAAACGAAACAAAAAAAAAAGAGAGAGAGAGAGAGATCGGAAAGGAAAGGGGAAAAACGTGAGGAACGCGACCGGGAGATGGGAAAGGGAAAGGGGCGGAGGGGAAGGGACGAGTGAATAAGCAAAGAAAGTGAAAAAAGCAAAAAAAAAAAAAAAAAAGAAACAGAAGGAAGAGAAAAGGAAAAGGAAAAGAAAAAGCCGCCTAAGCGTCGGAGACGCTTAAAATCGTGGATTTCGCAGTAGCGAAGGCCATTAATGCGCACGAACGTGCGAGCGCGTTATACGATGGCGCGCTCGCGCGCGCGCGAGAGAGGGGAGGTAGGGGGAGGGGTACGTTACTCGCTGCTGCTGCTTACATGCGCACCGGCTCTCGAAATCGATTCAGGAATGTCGGACCGCAAATTTCTTTTTTCTTTCCTTTTTTATTTTTTTTTTTTTTTTTTTTTTTTTTTTTTTATTTCGAACGAAACGACCGATTGCTCTGTTTGCACCGACGCGCTTAACTACGGACATACATACATACATACGTCGTGTATACGTTACGAATCGAGAAAAGGAAAATTATTTGAGAAACAAGAGAGAGAAAGAGAGAGAGAGAGAGAGAGATAGGTAATTAAGATATATACCTATCTATCTCTCTCTCTCTTTTTCTCTCTGTCTGACTCTCTCTATATGAATAGTTCTTAGAATGATTACTATAATTATTATTCATCTATACGTCACGTAAGCGATGTTTTCTCGATGACAAAGGCAAAGAAACGTGAAAGGGCTTAAAATTAAAAAAAGAAAAAAAAAAAGAAAAAAAAAAAGAAAAAGAACAAGAAAGAAGGAAATAAAAATATGTTAGCCGGATTGGTTCGGCCACGGTACATCGGCACATCATCGTCATAATCATTATTATTATCATCGTCGTCGTGATCGTCATCGCCATTATTATTATTATCATCGTCATCGTCATCGTCATCGTCATCGTCGTCGTCATCATCATTATTATTATCATCGTCAGGAGCTTCATCAGCATGATCATCGTCCTGATCGTCGTCATCGTATTTCTTTCGTACGAAGCTTCCAGTGGTTTTTCTCTCCTTCCTCTTCAACTCCTCCCTACCATTCCTTCGTTCCCTCTCGATCCAGCAACAGCTACAACACCAACACCAACACCAACACCAACACCAACACCAACGCCAACGCCAATACCAGTACCAGTACCAGCAACAGCAACAGCAACAGCAACAGCACCAAGAACAGCAGCAACAGCAACGTCTCCTATCCTTCCTCATCCTCCTCATCCTCCTCTTCTTTCTCCTCCTCCTCCTCCTCCTCCTCCTCCTTCTCGTAAGTATTCCTGACCCCAGATATAACCTCCGCCTCGACGGAGCCTCTGCATGGCCATTAAGAAGCTTTGTGTGTAACGTGCAGGTTCACCGAGAAAGGTACTCCTAACCCTTTCCTCCAACCTCCTCCAACCTCCTCCTCCTCCTCCTCCTCCTCCTCCTCCTCCTCCTCCTCCTCCTCCTCCTCATACTCTTCTTCTCATCCTCTCTCTGTGCTCTTTCTCTATCTTACCTTCGACGAGGACACGAAGTTTACAAGCACGTTCACCGAACGCACACAACATAAGGGCGGGAGGGACGGACGGAGGGTTGGTAGGTAGGGAGAGTAGGGAGGGAGGGAGGGAGGGGGATAAGGAGACGAAACTACCGAAGTTTTCTTTACTCGACGGATAGCACGATTAACCGGCAGGATGGCGCCGCGATACTAATCATCCTCGTTATTCTGTACCACCGAGAATGCAACGAGAGAAGCTACCGAACGAGAAGAGAAGAGGAGGAGGAGGAGGAGGAGAAAGATAAAAAAAAAAGGGACAAAAAGGAGGAGGAGGGGAAGGATGGAACCTGACTCTTGTACTGCTACTTTTTGATTTTTATTTTTATTCCTAATTTTTTCCTTTTCCTCTCTCTCTCTCTCTCTCTCTCTCTCTCTCTCTCTCTCTCTCTCTCTCTCTCTAAATCGTACAGACGATATCGTCGAGTATGATAAATTCTTCGTTTTTTTTTGTATTTATATATATATATATATATATATATATATATATATATCGTTAATTAACGGGGAATAAATAAATAAACAAGTTTTATTTATTGTACAAGTAGTTAGTTAGTAAATCGATTACAATCGTTCGTTCGTTCGTTCGTTCGTTCTATCTTTCTTTTCTAAATCGATTGGTCGATGATATCACTTACCCGATAAATCGTTTTTCTATTATTAATTAGCGTCGAATAATTAAACAATTTTATATTTAACTATTAGTAGTAGTAGTAGTAGTAGTAGTAGTAGTAGTAGAAGTAGGATCAACGCAATCGATCGTGTTCGTTATTTCTTCTTTTTCTAAATCTATCGGCCGTTTTCCGATTATTAATTACCGTCGAATGATTAAACAAATTTTTGATTTAATAATCGTCCAGATCGTAATCGTTCGTTCCTTCCTTTTCTCAATCCTACTACGATCATCGGACGATGATCGATGATACCACGAACTCGATCGTTCCTTTTCGATCGTTAATTAGCGTGGGATGATTGAAAATTATTTCTTTTCTTTTTAATTTTTTTTTTTTGTTTTCTTTCTTTTTTTCTATTTTTTTGACTTTGATCTTTTTGCAACCACGTAGATCCCAATCGGTCGTTACCGTGTGTTCGAGTAAAATTTTAATCAAAACTTACGCTTCCTATCTCGTCGCAGTTAGAATTAGACCAATAAGGAGTAATGTGCTTTGCCGCGAAATTTTTGTATATTTTATATTTTATATCCAAATAATAAAAAAAAAAAAAAAAGAAAAAGAGGAACAAGCGCGCGCACATATCAATAATAGCTCGCGCTATTAGCTCGACCACCCGCCTTCGTGCGATGTTATTAGTTTCGCGATATATATATATATATATATATATATATATATATATAAAAAAAAAAAAAAAAGAAGAAAAAAAATATTTTTTTTTATTCAGTTATAAAATATTGAGAAAATTCCAACTGGTTGACGTAACCCAATAAAATACCTAGATGCAATAATAGTTATTATTAATTAAGTAAACGCATCGTTTTTCTTTTTATTTGTTTATTCATTTTTTTTTAACCCGTATAAAAGCTTCTCTTTAAATAAACCCGTATGAAAAAACTATTTTTGTTTGTTTGTTTTTTTAATTAATTAATTAAATAATTAATTAATTAAGCGAGCCAATCGTCAAAGTTCTCGCGACGTACTACTCGACGATGAAACATCATGCGTCTGATAATTATTATTATTGATCGTTATTGCAAACACGTAAATTTTCCCAACGTTCGACAACCAATTCGATGGCTTTTTTTTTTTTTTTTTTTTTTTTTTAAAGAAAGACACCCGGTGGGAACTACCGGATAGAAAGTAAAATAAAGAAGAAAAAAGAAGGAAGAGAAAGAAGAATAAAAAAAAAGAAAAAATTAAACCAGCCAAGACAAGTTCGTCGTCCGATGTAATAAAACTCATAGGTCCTTCAAAATGTAGTTTCGTTCTGTATCAGGAAACAAACCAACAAACCAAGAAGTAAAATAAAACGAAAGGAAATAAAATAAAAAGGATAGATCGAACCCGTCGTATCTCTCTCTCTCTCTCTCTCTCTCTCTCTCTCTCTCTCTCTCTCTCTCTCTCTCTCTCTCCGATGGCCATACTCTCTCTCCTTTTCCTTTCCTTATTTTTTCGTTTGTTTTTTTACCTCCAAGAATTTTCCATCACCGTCCGTTTCGTTTCCTTCTCGTTCTTTATTTCCGTCAGTTTAGAAAACTACAACTTTGGAATCGATCAGACCGGTGTTGCATTACTTCTTCCTTAAACTCAGAGAAAGTATTTCGATCTAATCGTTCTTTCGACAAACCAGAATTAACGTTCGTAAGTTACGAGTAAACGTACGTAGAAAATAAAATGACAAACAAACAAACAAACAAACAAACAAATAAATAAAAGAAGGGAAGAAAGGAAGAGAAAATGACAAGCGAAAAGAAAAAACAACAACAACAACAACAACAAATGATGATGATGATGATGATGATGATGATGATGTCGTCGTCGTCGTCGTCGTCGTCGTGAGATGTTGTTGCGTTGTTTGATCAGTATCCTCGTAGATTACTGTTATTATCATTCAGGTAAGAAGCGGTCTGACCTTTTTATTAAAATCACGAGTAATACTAGCTGGTAGAACGAAAAAAAGAAAGAAAGAGAGACAGAGAGAGAGAGAAAGATAGACGGATAAAAAGAGATAGAGACAAAAGCCGCGGAATCTTCTCTTCTGTCGTCATCTTCGAAACACGAAGGAGAGAAAGAGAGAAAGAAAGAAGAGAGAGAGAGAGAGAGAGAGAGAGAGAGAGAGAGAGACTCGTCCATTCCCTGAGATTTAATTTGCAACCCCTCTCCCTTTAACCCTGCCATCTAGCAACCGAACTGATCCTTCCCCTCCCACCCCCCCCTCCCCCATGTCTGTCCCACCCACCTCCACCCGACTTCCCCCTTAAACCGCCGACCACGAATGAGACTCTCGCGGTAAAGTCCAAGGAAATGAAGCAGTGCGAGACACGATGCACAAGCCTCCTGCTGCTGCAGTTGGCTGATGCTGTTGTTGTGTTGATGCTGTTGCTGTCGTTGCACCTGGATTTGCGAAGAAACGAAAAGAAACGAAACGACGCGGAGAAGGACGAGAGGTAAAAAAAAAGTCGTTAACGACGACGTTTCTACGACGTAACGTGAATTTAAAAGAATATGCTGGAGAGAGAGAGAGAGAGAGAGAGAGAGAGAGAGAGAGAGAGAGAGAGAGAGAGAGAGGAGATATATATATATACACAGTAGAGAAGAGGATAGAGATATTGGATAGAGATCTCCCTCGGTTTAGTCGCTAATACTACGAACAATTTCAGACAATGAAAATAAATTACTGCGTTCTCATTGGAGTAGGAGTTTCATTTCGCGTCTTTATTACGTTTGCCACGTGAAGAGGGAATTTCTTTTTCGTTTCTTTTCTCTTCTTTTCGTTTGTATTTTATTGTATTTTATTTTATTTTATTTTATTTTTTTTTCCTTTTTTTTTTTTTTTTTTATTATTTATTTATTTATTTATTTATTTATTCATTTCTTCCTCCGAGATTCTCTTACGAAATCGCAGCTTATCTCCGTAATCTATGTGTGTGTGTGTGCGTGTGTGTGTGTTTTCACGCGCGCGTTTGAGAAAGCTAGAAGGAGATGATAATAGAAGTCACTTAAGGTACGTTTCTACATTGACAAAGTACGTATTCGCGTATGGGTGTAGTAAATTATGAAATGGCCATGACTGAGAGATAGATCATGTGTCACGCGGACGTGGTTATATATCTTTTCGTCGATATAAGTCATTAACGCTTGTGAATCGTCGACGGAATATCGATGGGAATCGTTTTGATCGATCCGATCTGTCCGATCGTGCACGCAAATTATCTTTTCAATGAGATGAGAAGAAATAAAAAAAAAAAAAAGAAAAAGGAATCCACGAAAATAAAACGATTTAAACTAATGCAAGCTCGCATTTTTGTTTTTGTTTTTCCTCCATATAAAAACAGGTGGTGGTGGAGAGTTCGAGTTTGGCCCTCGAGTATGGCGACCTGGCTATCGACCCTGATTCACCCGTGAACCCGGACCTTCTCTTCGACTCGCAACTTATGCACCTGTACGTACTCACGAGGCAGACGGTATCGAAGGTCAAAGTGCAAGAGTGTTCGGTTTACAAGACTTGCTGGGATTGCTTGGGCGCTAAGGATCCGTACTGCGGTTGGTGTTCATTGGAAAATAAGTGCAATTTACGTAGCGACTGTCAGGACGCCGCTAAGGATCCATTATATTGGATACCGTACAAGAGCGGTAGATGTACTACAATAACGTCGGTAACGCCCGATCAACTTCAACGTACAACCGCGAGAACGTTGGAATTGGTCATCGATAATCTACCAACGTTGTCCGGACAATTTCTCTGCGCGTTCTCGGCATTGGACAAGACACTGATAACTAACGCTTCGAGAAAACCTTACGGAGTTAATTGCACGACACCTAGGACCGATCTTTTACCGTCGATACCACCTGGCAAACATCATTTCACCGCAAAACTATCGGTCCGCATGACCAACGGCCCGGATCTCGTTGCGACCGATTTCACGTTTTTCGATTGCAACACCTACAGTTCTTGCACCCAATGCGTATCCTCGGATTTCCCGTGCGACTGGTGCGTTGACGGTCACAGATGCACCCACGATACGGCTGAGAACTGTCGTAACGATATACTCGTAACTGGCGTAAACGTAAGTCCCCGATGTATCGTATCATCGAAAGATTTCGTTTCTCTTATGACGATTACGTGGACGTTGACGACGATGATGATGGTTTCGTTTTTTACAGAGAATGGGCCCAAGTTATAGAAGCGGGCCAGGCTTTTGTCCGACCATCAATTCGACGGATTCGCAAGAGATCCTTGTGTCTTCTGGTATTAAGAAAGCGATACGAGTGAAAGTGCATATCATAGGGGTAGGTTCGAAAGTTCGCTGTGAATTTTCCTTTTTTTTTTTTTATCTTTTTCAAATAATCCAACGATCACATTTTAACGAACAAATGTCTTAACGTCGATCGTTCGAAATGTGTTTTCAGCAATTCATCATACAAACACGATTCGTATGTCAGTTCAATATCGAGGGTCGTGTTACAAGTGTTAACGCGAGACTTTTGGCCGACACGATCTATTGCGACGAGACAGAATTTTCTTATACGTCCCGCGCTCCGAATATCACCGTACCATTCGCAGTAATCTGGGGTGGCTCGAAACCTTTGGATAATCCGGACAATATACACTTGGTGATATACAGGTGTCGCGATATGGCGGACAACTGCGGTATGTGTTTGGCCCTGGCACAGAAATATGGCTGCGGGTGGTGTCAGAGTTCGGATAAATGCGAGGTCAAGGATCAGTGCGATCGCGGCTCGGGCCCGTGGCTGGATAGAAATCAAACTTGTCCAAATCCAGAGATACATATGTTCGAACCGCAAATGGGACCATGGGAGGGTAACACCAACATCACGATACGTGGTATAAATCTTGGCAAAACGTTCAAGGTATTTATATTACGAGCTGTGTATTCGAAAATTTTGTTTCGTAAAAATAGATACTTTTTCTTTTCTCTCTCTCTCTCTTTTCTTTAAAAAAAAAAAAAAAAGAAAAGAAACGAAAAAATACCACAAAAAATGTCAACGAGTTTGGTGGATCATTTTGAAGGATTTAATTGTTTCTTTTTTGTTTCTTTTACGTCGTACAGGTGTATTTATTTGTTGTAATACGTTATAAAAATGTTGCAAATTTTCCAGGACATCTACGGTGGCGTGACGGTCGCAGGGATAGTATGCCAACCGTATTTCGAGTTATACATACGTACGAAACAGATAGTCTGTCGTGTCGATGGACCGGGCGACTTGAAGGACAGGCGCGGTCCCGTGATCGTAAAGATCGAAAATTTCCATGGTCAATCGGGAACGGACTACGAGTTCGTAGATCCAAAAATAATCTCTATATCGCCTAAATACGGTCCATTGAGCGGCGGTACGGTAATAAAAATAACCGGACAGTATATGAACGCAGGTAGCAAGATACGTGCTTACATCGACAAGCTTCCTTGTTCGATAATAAGCGCGGAACCTAACGAAGCCCTGTGCATGACCAGTGCCAGCGATAGGAAGAGAAGCGGCACGTTGAACATGACCTTCGACGGCGGCCATCGTCTTTACGACGGTTTCTTCGAGTACGTGGACGATCCTACGATCAAAAGCGTCGAGAGCGGAGTTGCGAGTCAGGTTAAGATACCCAAGGGTATACCGGCAGGCGGTATAAAGATCTCGGTAACTGGGAAAAATCTAGGATACATACAGAGCCCGCAAATGTACGTTTATTACGACGAGAAGATGTTCGTCTCGGAATGCAAGGTTATCAGTCAGGAAAGTATGATATGCAAGTCGCCGACTATCGAGGTCCCCGATAACGTTATGCTCGATGCCGAGAAACCGCACCCGTTGGAATACGGTTTCCGTATGGACAACGTAACGGGCGTACAGAATCTAACTCAGCACGGATTCAATTCATTCCTACTATATCCAAATCCGATTTACGATGTATTCGACGAGGAGGTCAAGTATTACAAGAGCGATTACCTTACGATCAACGGCCAACATTTGGATCGTGCCTGTCAAGAGTCCGACGTGGTGGTACAAATTGGCAATGCCTTTTGCAACGTAACGTCTCTATCGAGGCAACAATTGACCTGTCGCCCGCCATTGACCCAACCACCGGCACTTGACTCCGAAGGACTTCCGAACAAGCAAGAATTGCCGGAGGTTATAGTGATCGTAGGCGGTACGTTACGTTATACGATTGGAAAGCTCAGTTACGCGTTACCGGCTGGCCTTAATGGCCCGTTATCGAAGCCGGCGTTAATAGGCGTGATAGCGGCCATCGTAATATTGGTCTTCGTCTTCATAGCGTTCCTTATAGCATATAGACGAAAATCGACCGAAAGTAACAGGGTATTGAAGAACATGCAAGAACAAATGGACATATTGGAGTTACGCGTAGCTGCGGAATGTAAGGAGGCATTCGCCGAATTACAAACTGAGATGACCGATCTTACCGGAGATTTAACGAGCGGCGGTATACCGTTCCTCGATTATCGTACCTACGCCATGATGATACTATTCCCGAGCGACGACAACAGTCCCGTGCTTCAATGGGACAGGCCAGAATTGGCGCGCAAAGAGAAAGGTTTGCGTTTGTTCGGCCAATTGATAATGAACAAAACGTTTCTCTTACTTTTCGTAAGAACCTTGGAAAGTAATCGTTACTTCTCGATGAGGGACAGAGTAAACGTTGCGAGTCTTATTATGGTTACCCTACAAAGCAAGATGGAATATTGCACGGATATTCTAAAGACACTATTGGCGGATCTAATCGAAAAGTGTACGGAAGGGAAGAGCCATCCGAAATTGTTCTTGAGAAGGTAACGATAACGATTTTTATCTTCATACATAGATTACGGCGGGTAATAACTTCGTAGCGGTTTTTTCAATATAAAGTCTTCGATAAAAACGTTACGAACTTATTCCCCAACATAATATATATATATATATATATATATATATATATATATATATATGTATATATATTTATATATGAACTTAAACGAATCCCTACCATACGTAATTGTTTGTTTCGATCGTTCTAACGATATTAACGGACGAATCTTCTCTTCTTCTTGTGCTTGTTTTTCTTTTTTTTTTTTTTTTTAATTTTCGTTCATCCTTTTCCCCTCTTTATCTCTTTCATTATTTTTACGAACATTACAGAACGGAAAGCGTCGCGGAGAAAATGTTGTCGGCTTGGTTCACCTTCCTACTGTATAAATTTATGCGCGAATGCGCTGGCGAGCCATTGTACGTACTCTTCAGAGCGGTTAAACAGCAGGTCGACAAAGGTCCGGTCGATGCGATCACGTCCGAGGCACGTTACTCCCTGTCCGAAGAGAAATTGATCAGACAGTCCATCGACTTTAAACCAATGGTAAGGAAAAGAAATTAAAAAAAAAAAAAAAAAGAAAAAGGAAATACACACACACACACACGCACGCACGCACGCACACACGCCGCACACGTACGATACTCTTCAAAACTAATATAATATTTACAAGAGAGATCGTAAGTGCAGGTTTCGATCGGGGGAATCCTCTTAATCGATCCTGTCGACTTTATCCTTTGTCTTGCGATTAAAAAATTTTTTTATTCATTCATTTATTTATTTATTTTTTTTTTCTCTCTTTTTTTTTCTTCTTCATACACAGACCGTTTACGTCTCCATATCGCAACAAACCGCTTACGTCGGTGGAATCGATCCAAATACGGAGAACGTACCTGTTAAGGTACTCGACTGCGACACGATATCTCAAGTTAAGGAGAAGGCATTGGACACCATTTACAGAGCTACGCCTTACAGCCAAAGACCCAGGAAGGATGATTTAGATCTCGGTAAGAGATCATCCTCTCTCTCTCTCTCTCTCTCTCTCTCTCTCTCTCTCTCTCTCATCTCGTTTTTATATCTTATATACATATGTATATAAAGTATACATATATATATATATAATATTGGGTAATAAGTTCGTAGCGTGTTTAAAATAAAAGTCCTCGTTAAAAAGGCTACTAACTTATTACCCAACCTAATATATGCATATGTACGTATATACTAATTATTAATTTTGAACGTATAGAATGGCGAACCGGAGCCTCCGGTAGATTGATCCTTTACGACGAGGACTCAACGACTAAGACGGAAGGTGAATGGAAAAAGCGAAACACTTTGAATCATTATAGGGTACCGGACTCGGCGTGCCTTAATTTAGTATCTAAACAATCCTCCATTTACAATCTGTCGATACTTTCGGAAAAAACCGACAAGTCGCACAAATACGAGACGTTGAATTTGAGTAAATTCAGTTCGGCGAGTCCACCGTTGTCGCGCGCAACGTCGCCATTGAATCAAAATCACGACGGTGGTATGAAGTGTTGGCATCTTGTAAAACATCACGACACAGACGCAAGGAAGGAGGGCGATCGAGGCAACAAAATGGTCTCTGAGATCTATCTTACTAGGTTACTGGCCACCAAGGGTACATTGCAGAAATTCGTCGACGATCTCTTCGAGACAATATTCAGTACCGCCCATCGTGGCTCGGCGCTTCCACTTGCAATTAAATACATGTTCGATTTCATGGACGATCAAGCTCTGCAACATGGCATATCCGATCCCGAGGTCGTCCACACGTGGAAAAGTAACTCTTTGCCACTTAGGTTTTGGGTAAATCTAATTAAAAATCCAAATTTCATCTTCGACATACACAAGTCGAATATTGTCGACTCGTGTCTATCCGTCGTGGCGCAGACGTTCATGGACAGCTGTTCGACGTCGGATCATAGATTAGGTTTGTTTTATTTAAATATTTTATATATTGAATATTTAATCTATGTACGTCCCCTTACGATGTCCCAAGCAGATCGGCCGTTCGTTCGTAGTCTCGTTAATCGTTTGAAGAAAAAATAAAAAAATAAAATATATATATATATTATAAGAGTCGCGTAGAATTTTAACCGTAAAATAATCTTCTTAATTTTTCGCTTTTTTTTTCTTTTTTTTTTTTTTTTTAATGGACTCAAATAAACGGCGCCCGTATAAAATATATATACCACGCGCTTCTATCGTTGGGATTTGATTTGATCTATTTTTTTTTCTTTTTATTTTTATTATTTATTTTTATTTTTATTTTTATTTTTATTTTTATTTTATCGTTTCTTTCTCCATTTCAGGTAAGGACTCGCCGAGTTCAAAGTTGCTTTACGCGAAAGACATTCCAGTGTACAAAGAATGGGTAGAACGTTACTACTCGGATATCAAAGTAATGCCAGCCATATCCGATCAAGACATGAACGCCATGCTCGCCGAGGAATCGAGGGTATTACTTCAAATCTTTTATTATTACACTTTTTTTTTCTTTCCTTCCTTTCATTCTTTCTTCTTTCTTTTCTTTTTTTTTTCTCTTCGCAATCCTCCATAAATATTCAAAACTTCGTTTCTCCGTCTAACAAGGAAAAAAAGGAAAAATTAGATTACGCTAAATCGTATACACGAGATGGATCAAAAGTATACGGGCGTTCTTAAGAAAAAAAAAAAAAAAAAAAAAAGAAAGGAAGAAAAAAAAACGAATTACTCGTATTCGCCCTTTTATTTATTAATTTGTTCATTTTACGTTTCGTTTTTATTTTTTTTTTTATTTTTGAAGTCTCTTCAGGCCGATCTCTTTCTGTGTCTTTCTTTCGAATACGTAAAAAAAAAAAAAAAAAAAAAAAGAGAGAAAACTACTAAAATCTCGGCTTAGATCGTAATAGTTTGTTGAGAAAAATTAAATAAAAAAAAAAAAAAAGATAGAAAGATAGAAAGATATAATTAGAATTAGAATTAGACGTAGTAGCACCGTCGCGCCTAATAATATAAATATAACGTACGAAAAAGAAAAAAAAAAAAAAAAAAAAGAAAAAGAGGAAAAACAACAAGCATTAATCCAACATTTGTAATTGCAGTTACACACAACGGAATTTAACACGAATTGCGCCCTGTACGAGCTATACACGTACGCGGGTAAATACAACGAACAGCTTATAGTAACTTTGGAGGAGGACGAGTTCTCGCAGAAGCAGAGATTAGCGTACAAGCTCGAGCAGGTCCACAATATAATGGCGGCGGACAACCCCTGATGTACCATGAACTCGATGAAGCATACGTCGAAGCCAGCACGTCAGGAGTTACCATGCTGAACTAGCAATGAAATTTAACCGAGCGGTTTCTCCTAACCCAGACAAACAGATAGACAGAGAGAGAGAGAAAGAGAGAAAGAACACAAGAAGGAAAGAAAGATAGAAAGATAGAAAGAAAAAAAATAAATAAAGAGAGAAATAAAGTGGAAGGAACGGAAGAGGAAAATAAAAAAAAAACAAAGAAACGAAGATTCGGAGGAAAGCGAAAGAAATGTTTGTAGGGAAAGAAAGATGCGTGTTTTAGGGTTGCGGGATGGGGTTGGTGTTACGGGTTGAGGAGAAAAATAAAAACAAAGCAGAACAAAATACACAAAAATAAATAAATTAATAGACATTTTTATCGATAACGATGAAAGATGAGGAGGAACTCTCTGGCCTACACAAAGTGACGCGAGATAGATAGATAGTAGGATAGATAGATGGATCGATCGATCGATCGATCGATTGATCGATCTATCAAACGTTCGATCGTTCGATCGTGTCCCTCGAATTTTCTTCTTGCGAACGGCCATCATTATGCTTTTGCGGAAGAAAACGGATACGGGTTTTTAACGATCGACACGAAGTTATCGCGAACCGTTAACGAGAACTATTGATAGTTCGTGAAACTTTGTAATGCGACTGCCACGGCAACAACAAAAACAACAACAACAACAACAACAAAATAATAATTATGATAATATTAATATTAATAATAATAATATTAATAATAATAATAATAAATAATAATAATTAATAATTAATAATAATAATAAATAATAATAATAATAATAATAATAATAATAATATTAATAATATTGATAATATTAAAATAATAAAAAAATGGACACACAGAGAGACAGAGATAGAGAGAGAGAGAGAGGAAAGTGATGTGCTGCGACAAGATAAAATTAAAGAGAAAAAAAAAAAAGGTATAAAAGAAACAAGTAATATTGTCTTCTACATCAAAGGAGATGATAAAAATGATAACGACGACGAAGAAGAAGGAGAAGGTTGGGTAAAAAGCGGAGGAAGAAAAGAAAGGAAAATGAAAATGGTCGCCGATCGAATTACTGTGCGCGTGTGTGTGTGCGACGATTGATCGACGTATGCCTTCGCGTTGCTAACTGTACATATTAAGATAAAGATAAAAAGTAAAAAATAAAAATAACCAAAATTACGATTAATCGTTTATATATATATATATATATATATATATATATATATATATATATATATATATATATACACATATATACATATAGTAATCGTAAATCGATGTGCGCGTTTTTCGTACCTCCAAAGCGGTGACTGCGAGGTGCGTTGTGTTGTGTCGACGAAAATAAAAGAAAAAAAAAAAAAAAAAAAAAGAAAGAAAGAAGAAGAAATTTCAATATAACAAGATGGAGAACGAGAAGAGGAGGAGGAGGAGGAGGCGGAGAAGAAGAAGGGGAAGTGAACAATCTTCAATGAAGAGGAAGAAGAATAAGAAGAAGAAGAAAATAAACCGTGTTCTTCTCTTTTACGATCATTCATTGGTCCCCAATAGCGGCGTGGACCATCGACTAGGATTTTAAACGAACGTAAAATAAAAAAAATA
>OU964966.1:7040847-7058347 GCA_918808275.2 Dolichovespula sylvestris
GACGATGAATTATTGATAAATGGGGTTTGGGGACGGGGGGTGGGGGAAAGGAAAACACAAAAGAAAAATAAAGAGACACACACACACACACACAGAGAGAAAGAGAGAGAGAGAGAGAGAGAGAGAGAGAGAGGAAGGGTATTAATCCCGAAAGGAAGGGATTATTAATCGCGTTAACACTTTACACTCGACAAAAATACGGCGTCTATATAAAATATAATAATAAAATGTCTATATAATAACGATTTATCGTCTATCCTCTAACGTTTGTTAGTTTCAACGATCACTTTATTTTCTCTTTTTTTTTTTTTTATTTTTTATCCTGTTCCGTAACCCGACTTTTCTTACATATCACTAATCTTATCGTTGCCAATCGATGAATTATTCGCGCGATGTATTTATAAGTGTACCTCGAGATTTCATATCGGAACGTTCCTTTTTTCCTTTTCTATTATTTTTACATATCTTTTCGGATCATGACGAAACGTAAGTGAGCGACGGAAAGAGAGAGAGAGAGAGAAAGAGAAAGAAAAAGAAAAAGAGAGACAGAGAGAGAGAGAGAGAGAGGAAAGGAAGATGGAAACATTCAAATCACGCTTTAATCCATTATTGAATCGTTCGAAATAATTATCGTTGCACCGTGAAATATCGCGTGGAAATATCTGTGAGGAGGATGACGATGGGACGGCAAGAGGACGGTGCAATGGGTTCGTGTGTGATCGGGGGTTCGTGGTGAGGAGGGTCGAAGGGTTGAGGGCTGACTACGGGAGGGGGGGGGAGGGGACAAAGGAAGAATAGGAGGAGGAAGAAGAAGAAGGGAATGCAAAAGAAAAGCGTACACATACATCATACATACCTTCCCTCGCGAACACGCGCGTCGACTTTCGATATGGTACTAAATATATACCCAAAGTGCCTCTGGTAGATATTTGGGCATAAGCTTTTGACTAATAATGACTACATAGGGTTTTATCTTATAAATAAATAAATAAAGGAGGGAACAAGGAGGGGAGGGAAAGGGTTAAAAGATAAAAGGGATAAACGAAGAGGAAGATGAGATTGAGTGGAAGGAGATATGCACAAGGTAGAGAGAGAGGGGGGGGGTGGAGGGGGAGAGAAAAAAGATGGCGGATGGTCTAACCGAATAAAAAGAGAGAGAGAGAGAGAGAGAGAGAGAGAGAGAGAGAGATGAAGGATAAAAGATAAAAACGATAAAAGACGAAAGGGAGGATGAAGGAATATTGAAGAATTTTATTGGATGAGGTAACACGTTTAAATGGAGTTTTACGTAATTATTACACGTGCATACATTAAACACAATTTATAAGTACGCGATGTCAGACAATTTTTTATATAGACATGAAGTATTATTATAGTCTCGGTGGTATAGTTTCTGTGTCAAACGCGATAATATGTATTAAAAAAAAAAAAAAAAAAAAAAGAACGTGTCTCTCTTTCTCTCTCTCTCTCTCTCTCTCTCTCTCTCTCTGTCTGTCTGTCTGTCTGTCTGTTTGGCCCTGAAGCGTCTTTCCCGGATGGCGACTAGAGTATTATACGCGATATATATATATATATATATATATATATATATATATATCCAAGGACGTTGTGGATCCTTTTCGAAGAGGGTAGGAAAGTAGGGGAAATAAAAAGAAAAGGAAAAAAAAACAAAACAAAGATAAAAAGAGGATAATACAATAACAAATAAACGAGAGGAAAAGAAGAAAAAAAAAAGAAAGAAGAAGAAGAAGAAGAGGAGAGAAAGAAAAGGGGAAAACAAAAATAACGCGCCGTGTTTATCTCGACGAACGGAGGACGTGGCCTCTGACCTCTCCTCCCCTCACCACCCTCCTCCACCTTTACTCCTGCTCCTCTCTCTCTCTCAAGAGAGAGAGAGAGACCATCAAACTCTTCGATCTTTCTTATACAATAATTACGTCGTCGCGTTTTTTTTTTTTATATCTGTCTTTATCAATCTGTCTCTCTTTCTATCTCCCTCTCTCTCTCTCTCTCTCTCTCTCTCTCTCCTCTTTTCCCATCTGTTTTACCTCGCATTGAAAAATGTTTTAAATCGCGCGACACCCCCCCCCCCCTCATCCCCAGCTCCCTTTCGTCGCATCCACCTTCACGATCTCCCGATCGAGCCCGTTCCAAGGTCATCGAAATAGCCCAATACGTAATTGGGCACCTTTTTCCATTAAATAAAAATAATTGTCATTGTATCATCGATGGTTCCTCGTTAATTATGAAATGTACGGATCCCCGACCTTTGTAAGAGATTAAGGAGATCTGTCGTGTGCGTCTCTGCGTGTGTGCGCGTGTACGAGTCCGCCTGTTTGTTTGTTTGTTTGTTTGTTTGGATATATGCGTGTATACGTGAAACGAGTGTGCGAGTGTGTCTATGGTGGTTGTGTACCTCGCCGTATCATTCATTGCGTGTGGCTTTGCCGTCGACATCCCCCTCCCTCCCACCCATCGATCATCATAACCGCCCCCCTCCAAACCCTAAAATCCCAGCCCCCGAACGATCACGCGATCACTTCTCTCCCCCACCTACCACCAACCCCCAAAAAATATTTCGGGATGACGACGGTTCGACTACCCCGCGTGTGTTCGTTGGTTGTGTGTGTTGCTGCGCGCGTGAGACTGTTTTTATGGAGGTTTGCGAGTGCTCACGAATTGAAAATTTACAAATGTGTGATAAGCCTATCTCCGAGTGTTTTCGGTGTTTATTAATGTGTGTACGCCTGTGTTGTATATCTGTGAAAGTCTATATCCATTCTTCGCTATCTCTATTTCTCTCTCTTTCTCTCTCTCTCTATCTATCTCTCTATCTATCTATCTATTTATCTATCTATCTATCTATCTATCTATCTATCTCTATCTCTCTCCATCTCTATCTCCATTTTTTTTATTTCTCTCTACACGACCACCTTTATACCATCGTCCTTGAAAAATTTGTTTCTGCAAACGTGCAAAGAAAAAATGGGAGGTAAAAGAGTAATGTAAAAGTAAAAAAAAAAAACGAATGGATTGCATCGACGATTAAAGGTGCGTTGTGTGCGTGCGTGAGAGAAAGAGAGAGAGAGAGAGAGAGAGAGAGATACAAAGAGATAGAGAATGGAATAGGATGTAGAGAAGGAAACAAACAAGAAAAAAAAAAGAGAGAAGGAAAAAAAAATGGATGGAAGAATATCGTACGAATGTTTTTAGACCGTGCAAGACTGAGAGAGACAGCGGAGGGAGGACGATGATCGCAAATCCATGGTCCGCTCCCTCGTCGCTCATTTTTACGTCATAAACATTAATTACGATTATACATATTGAGAGAGAGAGAGAGAGAAAGAGGGAGGGAGATAGATAGAGAGAGATAGATAGAGGCGAGAAGAAGAGGAGGAAGAAGAAGAAGAGAGAAAAAAGAAATGAAAGAAAAAAAGGAGAAAGAGAGAGAGAAAAGAAAAGAAAAAGGATAGGAAAGGAATGGAATGGAACGCATCCAACAATAAGAACAGGAGATTACGTTACGTTTATAATAGTCATGTTCCTTTTCCGATCGATAATTATTAAAAATAATAAATCTCTATATCAATACTTGCTACAATATTATTTTGTACTTTGTTTTTCTTTTTTCTTTTTTCTTTTTTTTTTTCTTTTTCCTCTTTTTAATATCTTAATATATTATATGAATATATGTTATATATAAATATGATGCCGTTTTTAAGTTATCCGACTTTTATTATTATTATTTTTGATTATTATTATTATTATTATTATTATTATTATTATTATTATTATTATTATTATTATTTTTGTATAAATGTGTGATTAATAGTACGAATAGTGTAATAATTTTGTATGTTTATTGAACCAAAAATAAATATTATTGATAAAGAAAAAAAAGAAAGATAAGGGAAAGAGAAAGAAGGGGGAGGAAGAAGGGGAGAGAGAGAGAGAGAGAGAGAAGGAAGGGGAACGGATGGGGGAGGCGCAGAGCGAGAGCCTTTGGATTTTGTTTTATCGCATATATTTCTTTTTCTTTTTTTCATCTTTTCTTTTCTTCCATTTTTTCCTTTCATCTTTGTATAAAAAAAAAAAAAAAAAAAAAGAAAAACCGCCCACGTACAAGAACATCGAATAATTCTCAATGGACGAGAGAAGGAATGAGCATATCATAGTTTTTTTTTTCTTTTTGTTTTTTTTTTTTTTTCAGTTTTCCGTTTATTTGTTCAACGGTATATTATCAATTTCCTCGGCTATTGACCTCGCGTTATCGAAATCGTTCGAAGGTCGTCGACGTCGTCGTTGTTGTTCGTCGTCGTCGTCGTCGTCGTCGTCGTCGTTGTTGTTGTTGTTGTTGTTGTTGCGCCGAAGACTCCTGGGTCCGATCGTGCTCAATACGACCGGTAAGAGGAATAAACCGTGCCAAAGGCCAAATAATATCACAAGGAGGAATATTTTGAAAAACGCACGGAACACGTAAGCATCCGAAAATCCTAACATCGACAGTGCCAAAAGGGTGGATCCAGCCCCATAAGCCACGGCCGCTCCGATATGTTTGACCGCTATCAGTGCCCTTATCCTACGATCCCGATCCCTCTTCTTTTCTAAGGAGGATGCGTTCAGGAAGGCATGGGCCACGTGGGCGGCATAATCCACGCTCAAACCTACCGCCAACTCGAGACCTGGTTTTTTTTTTTTTATTAATAAATCAAACAAACCAACGATATAGTTTTATTTTTTTTTTTTTTTAATATTCGATCGCGCATCAACGAAACGTATTTCGTATCGACGTTCCATCTCGTCGATTCGATTTATAAATAAATAAATAATTAAAAAAATAAATAAATAAAATAAAATAAATTCGATCTGTAAATGCACGACCGAATGATATCATTCGTGCCGTTCTCTTTGAAAGTGGTGTGATTAAGTACGTTTCCGAGAAAAAATTAATTAACTATAACGACGAGTGCTAAAACTTATCTCCTATGAGATTTTTATCCGTGAACAGTTCCCAAAAAAAGGAAAAGATCCTTCAAAATTTGCATCGTTACGTCGATACAATATTTACGTGGCCGACGAAATTACGAATACAATTACCTGGAGAAATATCGGAACGAAGCCATTTATTATTTCGTTTTCTTTGAGACATATTTGATACAAATTTCGTTATAAAATAAAATAAAAAAAAATAAAATATAATAATTGGTTCGATTCGTCGATTGAAATACCATAATTTAATATTTCACGAATGTACGATTTTTCGCATTTTGTCGACTACGAGAGTGCGCGTAAGTATATTCGAGGTCATACGAAGTTACAAATTTCTTTGTAAAAAAAAAAAACTAATAACCCTTCGATAACGATCCACATTGTAAACTTAAATCAATTTAATATTAACAAAAAAAAAAAAAAAAAAGAAAAAAAAGAACGAGCGTCGTATCAACGTATACCAAATATTTTTGCGAGCCGTTCGAACAAAATATTAAAACCCATAAATATCTCCTTATAGAAGATAAAACGGGACCACTTGCGTCATTTTCAAAGAAAACGGCTCGTTCGATGAGGATCATCAATTGATAAGAAAAACTAATATCTTCTCACCTATGCACGAGACAATGTCGATAGTCAAGCCCCAGAAATACATGAATCCGCATACATTGAGTAACGTCAATAGTACGCACGACAAAATCCAAAAGCACGTTTGAGGTTCCGCTATCAGTATCGCTGTCGTACCCATTACGCATATAAGCGCCAATAGAAGATTTCGCAGTACCTCCTGCGCTATTAATTTATCGGTAACCCATGTGCTAAACATTTTACTCCAAACCGTAACGTATCCATCGATTCCGGTTTTCCTAGCCGCCATTTTCGTATCGTCCATGGCGGGTATCCATTCGTGTGGACCGGAAAATTTGACGAAGAAAAATTCTACGGTCGAGATTAAAATCTTTGGGGCGTTCTCGCCGCACTTTAGTTTACCATCGAAACGAAAATTCATTTGATACTTTCCACCGGCACGACTGAAGAGAAACTTCGATAGATAACGTTGAAAGTCATCCCTCTTCACGTCGTCCTTCGTTAAATCTAACGGATAAAGAGATAAAGAGAAAAATAAACGAACGAAAAATATGTTTCATCGCCAATAGATCGAGAGGAAGGAAAAAAGAAAATCGTTCGATGAAAAACATTTCCCCGCGATAGGGACTTGCCTGTTTGATAAAATTTCTTAACGAAACTTGCGAAATTGTCCGGCCACGATTCGATCTTTTCAACCGACGATAAATTCCTCAAGTTGGACGTGAGCGTCGTTATCTTTGAGAATTCGGATGGATAATCGATGTTACCGATGAATACGTAAGCCCCATGACCCCTTTGAGAAAAGTATTGATTCCTTGCGGCAATGTAATCGTTGAGATGCGTGCCCTTTGGTAAAAACCATATTGGATCGAACCACTGTTCCAATCTGTAAGAACCAACGGCACCTACAGACGCCGCTATCACGGTTATCGACAGTACCGTCAATTTGCCAGGTAACGTTAGTACGATGCTCGAGTACAAACGATCTATCAATTTCGTTGATAACCTATCGTTGGGATCGACGATTTTCGTGACGTGATTTTCATGAATTATACACGGCAATATACCGTTCCTCTTTCGTTCGATTCGTTTAGCGTCCAACGTGAAGAAGGCGACGAAAAACGTGATCTGCAATAGAAACGTTACGAGAACTCCGACAGCGGCGTAAATGCAAAAGGATTGTAGCGACGGTAATATCTGAAAGTCGATTGTTATTTAAAAACGTTTTTATCGATTTTTATTATACGGAACAAAAAATAATAATAATAATAATAATAATAATAATAATGATAATAAATACGTACCGTCGACGCACCGATAATAAACGCCACGACATCGGTAAATGATGTTATGCAAATGGCAGAACCCGCATGTCCCAACGTAAGACCTATCCTATCGTGTAATGCTTTTTTCCTGTTTTCTTCGAGCGAATGTATTTGATCCCAGGATGCCATCATTATGAATAAATCGTCAACTCCAAGGCCCAATAACATAAACGGCAAGGACGTATGTACCGGACCGTAAGGAATTCCAATTACGGAACATATTCCTATTGATATTATGAAGGCACCGCCAACGCAAAGTAATCCGATCGCGGTTAAACAAAACTATTATGAAAATAATATATATATATATATATATATATTTGTTATTTTTAAGAAATATTTTTTATAAATATAAATTTATAGAAACATCATAATTACCCTCCATTCTACCCAGTTGAAATTAGAAAGGATGAATTGAACGTAAAAGAACATCAACAATATTCCTATACCCAGTTTGTCTATATCTTGAAACAAGGTCGACGAACTGATGTCTCCGAAACTTCTGCCTGCCTCGTAAAATAATCCCAACGTTTCATTTCGATAATTAACGTTGTTCCAATTTTTCAATTCGGTCGAGGCCTCTTCTAACGTTCGGAGAAATCCCGACTCCCATTTCAGTACTTCGTCCGTTGCCTGAATTGAAATTGTCATTGAAAATAATTATCTTACTTGGTAGATAATTATTAATTTCTTACGACCAGTAGAAGAAAGAAAAAAATAGAGATCGAAGGTTATGAATGAATATGCATGTCATATATATATATATATAAAACATATGTATAATATATGTGTGTGTGTATGTATGTATGTGTATATATATATAATTTTATGCAATCGTGGTTTTTTATTATGTGCAAGGTATTAAATAAAATTGTTCTAATCACCTCTCTCGACTCATCGCTGGTTCGTAGCTTTTTTCTATTCTACTACTATTTTTGGTCGAATTTACTGTAATATGGTATTAGATCGATTGGACGAATTAATTATTAAAATAATGTGGCGTTGTTTGCGCGATTAACAATAATTAAAAAAAAAAAAAAATAGATAAAGTAACTATGTCAAAGAATCATTGGAATTTACATTGTCAAGTTTTATCTTCTTGAAATACAATATATAATAGTAAAAATATGTTTTTGCACTTTATCGCATTTGAAAAATTATAATAATATAATCGAGTGAGCCCCAAAACAAATAATTCTTTTCAAAGTATTGTTTCCTTTACGTTACCATTATCATTATGAAATGTATATCGCTGTAAAACAAATATATCGTGTGAATATATATTTGTTTAGGAATATTTTAGAGAACATGAAAATATATATTTCTATCCATTTTATGATATACTAGTATGCAACGTATATATATATATATATATATATATATATATATATATATATGTGTGTATGTGTGTTAAAAATTTAATAGAGACTTACCTTACCCAATCAGCTGTTCCGGCATCATTTCCAAATGTATCCATGTCTATATTAGAAAAATTCACGCGCACCATGAACTGCGTTTTTATTGCTTTGGCTGACACGATTCTGCCCATCTCATCTCTTGTGATATCGCCTAAGAGATCAGTGAAATTTATCGGATGACCAAGCGTAGGACTTATATTAACGGTGTTTATCTTCGTAATGATGTCCTGTTTGGTTTGTTTCCTGATCAGATCGCTGTCATATTCCCAAATATCAAGAATGCTAAGTACAAAGCAACTTCTTGGTAAACTATTGTATACACTGCAATATAATTTAGCGTCTGCATGAACTGCCGGCTCAAATTCTGTTTCATTTAATTTCGCCGCAGGTTCCTCCTCAAAGAAATTGTCTTCCAAAGGATCCGTACTCCTTGGCTTTCGTACATGAGCCGTTATGGAAGGTACCCTATCAAACAAGACAAAACTGTTAACACTGTTCACAGTTTTTTCGATACTACTTTTTTTTTCGATATTACTTACTTTAAGCACACATCAGTCCACGTAATAAATGTACGTTTCCCAGGAACTTCAATCAACATCACTTGTTTTGTAATTTCATTCAACTGAAACAAATTGCGAATGTACAAATGTTTCAAATAATACAAAAAAATTATTTAAAACTCATAACAAACGTATATATATATATATATGTATACATATATATATGTGTGTGTGTACCTTGACGAGTATTTTTGGCTGCAGGACGTCATCTCCTGTCAAAATTATATTCTGTTGTCTTTGTCCTTCACCGAAATTAGATAAAAACCATTCTGTATCATGTACAAAATCCGAATTAGGAGGAATCCAAAGTTTCAACGGACTTTTCTCTTGTCTAAACCAATACAATCCACCGAGGCAAAATAAAATAATCATGACGCTTCCTATTAACCATCTCTGTGGTTGAAGAGCTATTCTCGATCCTAAACTGAAGGAAGCGCAAATAAAATAATGTCTTGGCCTTATACTCGTCATTCATTCTAGTCACTCTCTTTGTAATACCACCATTGTGCTACGAATACTCAATGAGGTTTAAACTTACGCATAAAAAATCCGCTCTACTCCTTCCGATATACGTTCTGGTATGGAACGCACGATACTAATCAAAGATTTTCTTTCTGGAGTTCTTTTTTGTTTCTCCATATTAATCTTCACATACAAGAACTTTAATTTCTATAGAGATTATACTCTCCAATAGATTCACCGCCTTAGCTTTTTGGATCTACATATTAGACTCGTTGAAGCGTCGATGATCTAATACTAATATAGTATAACGAAAAAGAATATAACACAATTGTAACGTCATCAAAAGATATATCGCACAAAAGAGACATGAGGACTTTACTCTTATTAATTCACACTATCATAACCTCTACACATAAACTAACGTGGAAAACAATTTATATCGTATGAATAATCGATTAAAACCATTGATTCCAATCGGGACATTAAAATCGCGATAAGATTTTATTCGAGATATACACCACACACACACACACACACACACATATATATATATGTATATATATATATATATATATATTTGCTAAATTTTATTTATAATAATCATTTGACAGAACGAAGCTACGTTAAAAATGGTAATACGTAAATCGGGGAAACGGTTGCAAATAATTGCAAATAAATGTTTACAATCATGTAATTCGAAACGCGTTTGATACCGGCAATCGATTAGCAAATCAAATATTATCTCTATCTCTCTCACTCTCACTCTCTCTCTCTCTCGCTCCCTCTCACTCTATATCTCTTCGTTTATCGAATATCGTTGAGTTACTCACTCGACACGCACGTCATGAAATAAAATCAAAAATTTATAAGCGCTCGCGCTTATGCTCGACGGGTTTAACAACGTTTGCACAGAATTCTCTAGCACAGCTTCATTTTATATAAAATTAAAACGATAACGTTAGCACCGCGACGAAGAAAACCTTTTCTATGGACAAGGTAAGTAATAACTGGTGGCGTAGCGTTTGATTACTTTTAATGAATGCCTTTTCGATGAAACACGATGTTAGACAGTGCGCTCTACCTCTCTCTACTTCGACGACTGTTTTTTTCTTCCTTCTTTTTTCATTTTGTTTTTTTTTTCCCCCAACACAGACAGTTTATAATTGATTCTCAATAATTACTATTTCTTTCGATCGAGTGATCGAGATGAGAAAAAAGAAAAGATTATTCCATCGACAAACGTCGTGACAATAATAATCAATAATGTATTTTTCTTGTCGTTTTGCTTTTATTTATTTTTTTTCTTCTCGTTTTCATTTTTTCTTTTTCTTTTTTATATCAGTCGAAGCATACGAGAGTCTGTTTCCTTCGAAGTGAAACACTCGTATTCCATGAAAATATAAAATTTAAACATAAAAAAAAAAAATATATATATATATATATATATATATATATATATACATAAATAGAAATAAATTATCTTCAAATAATCTTTCCTCGTAAAAATTCCTCCTGTTGGTGCTTTTATTTTTAATCTTTTTCTTTTCTTTCTCTTTTTCTTTTCTTTTTTTTTTCCTTTTCTTCTTCCTTTCTCCGACGTGGACGAAGATCGTTCGACTCTCGAAATATATATTTGTCGCTATGGGAAAATTTAAATTAAAAGTAAATTTGAATTAAAAAAAAAAAAAAAAAAAAAAATTAAAGCTATAGGAAAGTGTAAATTAAAGCGTAGAAAAAAAAATATATATATATATATAAATTATATTTTCCTTTTTTTCTTTTACGCACTTATAAAAAAAAAAAAGAGGTAAGAAGACAAAAATTACTTGACAATATAACGGCTATATGCTATGTTTCGTCTACGGTTTTATTAAGGACGAGCTAATAAAATAAAATGAAATAAAAAAAAAAAAAATAAAAAAAATAATAAAAAAAAAAAGAAAGAATAATTGATATACAAATTGTCGCTCTGTACGAATGCGATATGACTCAGATGGTTGATATTATTACATTAAATTATCTTACAATTGTTAGTCATCGAGAGAAAGAGATGGGATAAAGAAAGGGGATATAGAAAGAAAGATGTACAGGCGTGGCATGCGTCTCGCATGAAAACATCAATACACGATTCATAAAGTATCTAATGAACGGCGGGGGGGGAGGGGTGGGGAGCGGGGGGAGGTTATTGAATTTTTAAATGATATGTAAATATCATATCATACAGGACAGACAAATGTAGACCAAAATGCCGGTACAAAAGGCGCGGGATATTATTTGACAGAGATTGGGTGCCACGATTATTTCCAAATGCATTAAGGTCGATAACATATTACTTATGGCGAATATTAGCATGATCGTTCTGGCTGAGAAAAAACATGGCGAGGTGTTCAACCATATCGGTACGATCAAGAGATAAGGTAATACGATCGCTAGATCATTGTAATGAGCGCTCCTGATACGATCCACTGCCGGATGTCCACCACCGTTTGGGCACATGATGATCACATCACTTCCTTTCATCCACATTCTATCCTCCTCGCTGTGTATCACCTGTTATCATATCACAATAACAACAACTCATTTTTCTACAATTTGAAATATATGTTATATATATACAGGGTGTTTCAGCTAAAGGGGGCCGCCTATAACATTATACTATTCATGACATATCTCTTTTTAAACCATTCAAAGTATCATAAAAAACAAAGAAAATATTTAGGCGGCCTCCTTTAACTGAAACACCCTGTATATATACACAAAATTATCGTGCGTGTGTGTATTGTGTGTGTGTGTATATATATATATATATATATATATATATATATATATATATATATATATGTGTGTGTGTATGTATACACAAAAAAAAAGTAAAATCTATAAATAGTGATCGTATTAACTTTATTAGTATCTTACCGAGTTGTTAAGGAATATATGCATACATAAATGGTGTAATGAACTCTCTAGACATTGGAGATTATGATAATTAAAACTAAACGTGTTTCGTTAATTGGATTTACACGAGTTCGTGAAAATTCCAAAATAGTTTTATGAACTTTTACTTCCATCGACCGTATACTGAACGATACTGTTGCGTTTCGAAACCGGTATTTGATTTAATCGATATTGTTCTTAATAATTCGTAAATGAACTTGTATATATATATATATATATATATATATATATACACATCGATAAATATAATAAAATATAAAATTTAAATAAATCAGATTTACATGTAAAACAACAAATAAATAAAAGTGTTCAATATATATATTCAATATATATATTAGTTTATATAGTAGTTCAATATATAAAATATCATATTTAGTATTATCTATAAAAAAAAAAAAAAAGAATACAACGTATAACATTTTTAACTAATCACTAACATGTGTGTGTGTTATATATTTCATATAAAATATAATATAAAATAAAATATGATATAAATATTTATGTAATTAAATTGTATAGAAAAAAAAAAAATATATATATATATATATACGTATATATATAAAAAAAAGAGGATATTAATCAGTAAAAAAAATTTGATCGAGATACAATTATAAGATCGTTAATCGCAGCGAGGTTTCAAAGAAAAGAAAAAAGAAAAAGAAAAAAAAAAAGAAGAAAAGAAAAGAAAAGAAAAGAAGGAACAGTCGTTTATTCGCAAGTAATCTCGTCTTACCTGTTTGGCAACACGAACTCGTCCTGTTATCCAAGTCAAGGACATCATCTTCAAAATAAGAACGCTGGCCCACCATGCGTATATCGTCCAAAGTTTCTCTCCTTGTTCCTCAACGATTGGATTCGCCGCGTTATATATCATCGTGTATCATGCACGCAAAAGGAAAGAGATAAGTAATAGAAAAGGAGGGTGGGAGACACGGCGTATAGGGATCCCTCTTTCTCCTTACGTTTTCACTTCGAGCCGAATGACGACGAACTGTTCAACAACTCCACGGGAGAACGATCTAGTTGCGAGGTGAAACCTCGCTCAGATTCTATTTGAGAGTCAAATGACACAACCGATTATTTATCCGACTGTGCTGGCTAACTCCTTCTGCGTTTGAAATCGATTTTCTAAGAAACAGGTACAGACATTAAAGATTAAACGAACGTTCGAATAGATCTGTAGATCCATATTTGGTATGTTTGAGATCTAATCATATCTTATAATCGCGTTATTGATACTGGTGGTTGTGTTAAAAAAAAAAAAAAAAAAAAATAAAAGAAATAAAAAAAAATAAGAGAAAAGAATAATGATCGTAATAATAATATTTTTTACCGGGATCGTATGCATGCCAACAATCGAATTAAAATATTTCATTAAAGTGTTCGATGTTTTGGATTAGAAATTGTTAATAATTAAAATTAAGCAAACAAGGTAGAGATATATTAAGGATGAACATACTTTTGAATAGATCTATAGATCTATAGATATTATTTAAGATCCATCATATATATATATATATATATATATATATATATATATATATATGTATGTATGTATGTATGTTTAAAATTTAATAAATATATTGAACGCATTATTGATCCATTTATTAATTGAAAAAATTAATGTGTTTCGCCGATCGTATTCGCAATTGAATTGAAATCGTCATAATAATAATATCGAAAATTTATAAAGAAATGTTAATACCTCAAAATTAAATAAAAACATCATTTAATACGATAAACAATAATCGTAAAAACGATTTACGTAATTTTACACTTTAATAATTAGACAAATCGCGTGCGTGCGTTACGGCCTGTCAATAATGCGTTTCAAAAATTCCTTCGACGTAACGTTAAAATCAAAATAAAATATCTTCGACAAACATTAAGTTTTTATTCTGACAATTGGATTTTGATAGAGATACAGCTTACATTTTTTTTTTTCTTCGACAATTCTCATTGGCTGTTCGTTCGAGTATTCGATAGTAACGACGTGATTTTCTTTTTTTGTTTTGTTTTTGTTTTCGTTTTCGTCGATATAAACAAAATCCGATCGGAGCGCGATCAGGATTATCGAACAATTAAATAAATCCCAACCAAGGATAAATTATTTCACAGAGGTGTTGCGATCAATGATACAAAACTTATCACCGTACGACGTTATCGTGATATCAGTTATATCGTTGCCAACAATGACACTGTTTCTCTTCGATTAATTACGACGTGTGTTACATTGTCCTGCGCGAATCTCGTGATTATAACGGACGTTAGGAATTTCTTGATATGCATCCTATATGTATGTATACACATATATATATATACATATATATATATATATATATATATATAAATAAAAAAAAAAAATTATATATATACATAACGTATCTCACGAGCGCCACTGAGCTATGTTACTTTTCTTGATGTTCGATTGTATGGAAACGTCTATCAGATTATTCCCAAGGAAGAAATCGGTCGCCACGATGTTGGTCTCCTTCCACCATTTCTCTTGAAACATTACAGTCAGATTTCTATTCACCAAATCGGCCATTTCGCGTAATCCACCGGCCGGCTCGAATATAACGTCCAATGGGAACGGCGTAAGTTCCGCCATGACAACCCACAACGGATTTGGAGTATTCTTTGTATATTTAGGACCCATTATAACGTCGTCCAAATATTTGAACAGACCCTTCACCGTTTGCTGATTACCCCAGGCTTGCGACAACGACGGCCAGAGCCAATCGTAATCTGATAATAATCGAGACAATCGAGATACTTTCATTGACGTCAGAATTCCAATTTGACATATATAAAAGAATAGGAAAAAGAAGAGGAGAAAAAAAAATTAAAAGACAAAAAAAAAAAGAAAAAAGAAAAAAAGACGATTAATCTCTAATTACTAACGGTATTACCATTCACCGTATGCTTGTCGCTGTAGCAAATGATCAATCGTCCAGCGCCTGTCCAAATATCGTTTAGGGTTGGCCCAAGACCTAGAACGCCCTTGTCGGGTTTCAATATCAAGTCGCCAAATTCTCGATGTAAAATCGTCGCAAAGCCACGATGTATACTAGGGCTATCGACGAAGCCAACGGGAAATCTAAAATATTTGAAGATACGTATCATCCCTTTTAATATCGCGTTTCCATGAAATCAGAGAAAAAGTTCAAATCGATATCATAATTGCCTGTGAAAATCCATTATAACGACTTCTCCTCTGGCAACGTCTAAAAAGTTTCGAACGTCCTTGATGATAGGTAACAACGGTGTTATTCTCGAGGTATCGTGATTAACCCAAAACCTAGTTATGTCTTTGCTCTCCTCTTCGTGTTCCGTTGCGTTCGGTTTTGAGGGATAATAACCGACCCTTATATCGAGATAACGTATCCCGTGTACCAATTGCGTCCAAACATCGCGATCCTGAGTTAGCAAATAACTTTGAAAAACCCTCCTAGTCAAATCGACGTTTTCATAACAACCGGAGTTGTGGGTCCCCGGTATCATCAGGCTACCGATTGGTAGTCTTCCGAGTTGTCTTCTTCGTTTTTAATATTTAAAAAAAAAAATAAGATAAAAAAACATTATTAACGCCCGTATGAGAATATATATATATATATATATATATATATATATATATATATATCGATCGATCTGATTTAAGAATATATGTATATATATACACGTATATACCTCAAGTCGTACATCCAAGTTGGCCAAATACGTAAACAACTACTCGTACATAAATCGCCGTCCTTGTAAAGAGCAACGTGATGTTTCAAGCAATGAGGACCAGGAAGCGTGGCACCATCTCTGGTATCCCATCCACCTGGTAATGGGAGTCGACCTACCGTAATATTGGTACGATAATATCCTCTTGGATGTTCCAACGGGGACAAGATCAATTTAGGCCTGATCGTTTTGTCTGGAAATATAATATCGTGACCGTGATCTCGTCGACCGTGATATGATAACGTCCGACTTGTTCATACGAAATAATAATAATAATAATAATAATAACAATAACAATAATAATAAGAAGAAGAAGAAAAAGAAAGAAGACAAAAAGTGAAGAAGACAAAGAAACAAGCAACGGAAGAAAAAATAATTGTTTCCAGAAAAATATCGAAATTGATCGGGTTACTTTACAAAAAGAAATAAACGAATAAATAAATAAATTAATAGAAATAAGCAATTGATCATGTTGTGTCGTCGTACAGCGTGCAAAAGAAGGAAACAAAACTTATTACTATGCACTGGGTCAGCACTGAAAATCTTGACGGTATCTGGATACTCTTTACTCGTAGGACAATCCAAGTCCCAATTAACTTCCAATACGGAATCGACGACATTATCACTGGAGGCGATCGGTTTGGACAAGGAGGAGACGGTCAACCATACCTTTCCGCATTGCGCTGCCGAAGCTACGATAATAGAACTTCAATAGTTTCAAAAAGAGTTTCAAAAATCAATTTTAACGGGCCACGTTCGAAAGGTTTCAAAATTCACGCACCCACGCGCACGATAAAATAACAATAACAATTATTATTTACGATCGATTTTTATTTACAAAGAAAATAATTTCAATCGTATCATCGAATGATCCAAAGGGCGGGGTAGAGGGGGTAAGGGGGGAAACACGAAATCAAAACGAAGACGTAGACGTAAGACAAGGGGACCAACGACGGATTATTATTGACTTACCTATGTCGCAGCATGCGTAAAGAAGCAAAATAAACGTTCCTTTGATCATGATCGATTAATTAAGAGAGAATCCTCCTATCGATCGCGTATAGCCAGGTATCTTTGGTTAAAATCCTTTTTTTCTTTTTTTTTTTTTTTTTTTTTTTCGAAAATTTTCTTCCCTCCTCGTTGATGTTGACAAGTTCAAAACGGCTCAACGATTATTACGTGTGATAATACAAATCCGAAGTCTCTCTCTCTTTCTCTTTCCTTTCAAAATCTCTCGTCCCTCGAACTGAAAGTTCTCGAGAGGGACCGTATCCAAATCCTCAGGACATGAATCCTCGTAGTTAAACTTTTTGTTTATTGATTGAATTTTTATTTTTTACCTTCTTTTCTTTTAACGAATCTCCGTTTAAGTCCAAATTTTCAATCGGCTCGTCCGAAAGACATCATCATCATCTCGGGATCGTCGAGATTATTACGAGAGGCTTGCTTACGTGTACGTCGGTGTCGTTGAGTT
>OU964966.1:7060847-7100847 GCA_918808275.2 Dolichovespula sylvestris
TAAAAAAAAAAAAAATAAAAGAAAAAAAAATTACGAATACGTTTAGGTACGGTTAATATTTTTTGATTTTTATTATTAATATAAATGATATCATGTGTGTGTGTGTGTGTGTTTGTGTGTGTAAATTTGTTTACAATTACATGAAATTAATATTAGAATTTACAAGTGAAAATAAATCGTCTCAATGGAATCATTATAAATTATGTTTCTTGTCGTTAACACAGAGTTGAATCTTTTTATTATCGTAAGTTTCACGAACAGTGTACAATTCCATTATCATACTAAAAATATATTGAATGATAATGCGTGGAAATGTGTGTGCGTGTGTGTGTGTATGTGTATCTGTACGTGCGTCTTGTTGTGTTGTTATTGTTATTATTATTATTACAAACGTTTTTGTACACTGTAATTAAAGATAAATTATCAAACTCTACTTTTTTCTTTTCTTTTTTTTTCTTCTTTTTTCTTTCATTATTAAACGGTAGGAAATAGATATAAAAGCACAAAACATCGAGGTGTAACATCATTTCGTAAGACTAGCTTCAAGAAACATTAGGAGAAACAATAATAATTCCATTAGGAGTTAGGATTTATGTAAAAAAAAAAAAAAAAAGAAAAAAATAATTAAAAAAAAAAAAGATATATAAAGAGAATTTGTGATATGACAACAGTGACCAAAGAGTTAAGGAAAAAAAAAAGATATATATAATATGTATGTATGAATAGAGAGTAAATAATAATAATAATAATAATAATAATAATAATAATAATAATAATAATAATAATAATAATAATAATAATAATAATATAATAATAATAATAATATAATTATAATAATATAATAATAATAATAATAATAATAATAATAATAATATTAATATTAATAATAATTATAAACTTTGATTTGTTGAACATTATATTATACAATGTCCCTCATTCTAATCTGATGGACACATACATTTCCGTATTGTATTATATTATCATCCTGTTGTTAATCTGAAACTATTATATAATCATCAGCATAGAAATTTTTAAATCATCGGCATAGAAATTTTTAAATCATCGAGCCCCGTGGTGACATCTCATCATATTATTTACGACGTAGTCTGAATTCCTTTTTTTCGTTCGTTCGTTCGTTCGTTTGTTTTTTTATTTATTTTTTTTTTTTCTTTGTATGTGTCGTCTGTTGTGTCCTGCGTGTTAATAATATATGATAATCGTTGATATTTAGAATTAATGCTTGCTGCATAAGCATTTGAAGAAAATCATTTGTCATAAGATAGAAGATGGTTATTATTTTAATAAATGTAATATAATTTCATTACGTTCACATAAGGCGACATCTTTCTTGACTCGGTGGGTCATCCTGAAACACAAAACATATTTACTTCAATGTTAAAACTTTATTTATATGTTACAATATCGCGTTAGTTATATATTTCATTGCCATCAGCCCAACATATTTAATTACCTAACGGAACAACTGTTCTTTTTTTTCTCCTCGGTTTTTCATTAGTCACAAAAAAAAAAAGACAAGCATACCATTAATCTCTTTTATTCAAATACGTATATATTTTTATTTTTTTTCTTTTTCTTTTTCACTTATCATATCATTTCCGATCGAATCGTTTCGAAGATAAGACTTAAAAAAAAAAAAAAAGAAAAAAGAAAGAAAAAAAAAGGAAAGAAAGAAAAAGAAAAAAACGAGAAAACAAAAAAAAAGGAAAAAAAAGGAAAATAAAAGAGAACACTTATCTCGTGTAATCAAATTAATATAATCGAGAATATAAACATATAATATATGTATATAAATATATATATATATATAAATATCGAATATTATATTATTATTATTATTACTATTATTAATATTGAGTTGAGAAAGCTTTCCGTGTGAATGTTCTATATATATATATATGTATATATAAAAGACTATGTGTAACTATAAGTATTTCTATAAGACAATGTGGTTAAACTATGAATATGTGAATGTTTCCGCTCGTCAACAAACATATTATTTTCATAAACGCATGTGATTGTTTTTTTTTTGTATTTTTACTTTTATTTATTTATTTTTTTTTTCTTATTTATTTGTTTGGTTATAAAAGCGTGAGTTATAAAGGCAAAGTAATAGGTGTGCTGCATGAAGACCAACAAAGTAATTAAAAGCCAAATAATAATAATAATCTTAGGATATGGATGATAGAGGTGCAGTAAGAATATTAATATGTCGTTTTTGACAAAGTAGCTTTGAACGATCGTACCATCCGATTGTTTGAAAAATCAACTTACATAATATGCCCATCAGAGTTCATCTGCCGAGGCACTTAATATGGGTAGAGATATCTTCTCTATGAAAACAAGAAGCGAGTGTCGGTAAAATGCGCAACACCCTTCGTTATAACAAGATTCTATGATGATGATGATAATGATTTTAATAATAATAATGACTTGTATATACAAAATTGCATGATATATATTCTACGATTATATATATATATATATACTTAAGAAAAGAAAAAAAAGTTGTGTACGGATTAGAAATATGTATTTGGGATACTCTTTCGTTGCCGATAATAATGAAATGTTTTGGACAAAAATTCATAGACCGATCGAAAGTTCCCGAGTGACGTTTTGAAAATAAAAAAAAAAAAAAACGATCGATTACAATCCTCTTTCCGCAAAACTTTTTGAGGGGAGGCGTTTGTTTATTTATTTATTTATTTTTTTTTTGTCATAATTGGAAAACCAAGTCTAACCGTTTCGCGATCTGATAAAAAACTGGCCTAAAAAGTTTCGTGAAAGAGAGAGAGAGAGAGAGAGAGAGAGAGAGAGAGAGAGAGAGAGAGAGAGAGAGAGAGAGACGAGCGATCGATTTTTCAAGATCACGTAAAAACCGTTTCGATCTATCCGTCCATGAATTAAATCTTTAATATTCTCTCGACAGTATAAAAAATATAATAATATATAGTCGGAACTTCTTCGTTCTAATCTTTGAGAATTTTTAACAAGCCACCGTCAATATATAGCCACATTGTCTTCTTCTCTTTTTTTTTTTTTTTTTTTCATTTTTTCTTTTCGGACGTCACTACCACTTCGTGTACGAACAAATCGAACAATGATCGATAACCAAATTTGCCGAGACTCTATCTCCTTTTTTTCCCCCAAGTCGACTCTTTTCGTTCCGTTTGTCTCTTTTGTTTTCGTTATTTTTTTTTGTTTTTTACCTTTTATTACTATTATTATTATTATTTTCTTTTATTTCTACGTCGTACCAAAAATATAAAAATATCGATCCTCGACATCGCAATCGTTCCAATAAAAAATATGCGAAAGTGATAATAATAGTTGTGATCGTACGTGATAAGTTTGTTTTAACGATAACTTGATGTCGACTGACTTGGTTTAAAAAGAGAGAGAGAGAAAGAGAGAAAGAAAGAGAGAGAGAGAAAGAGAGAAAGAAAAAAAAATACAAACAAACACGATAGGTGTATGTAGTGTATATAGATATATAGATATGAACTTATCTGATATCGCATATTCACGAGATATTAATTCATACCTGCTGGTGATAAAGATCTTCCGCAGGTCGGAATCCTAAACTCTCCCTGTGTCGCGATACGGACGTCGACAATTGTTGTCTTTTTCTTTCGGACGTTGCCATTTCCTGTTTCGAAAGAATACAAAAAAAAAAATTATTAGTCCTTTTAGTAAATAATCTTGCGCGCGCGCGATCCGTGTCTGAAGAAAATTTTACCGAAAAAAAGGAAAGAAAAAAAATCTGAACGCAAAAAAATATATATATTATATATATATATATATATATATATATATATATATATATATATATATATATATATATATATATATAAACGAGAGAGAAAGAGAAAAAGTAAAGAAAGGAATCATACTTCTGATTCATTGTTCAGCAATACTGTAGTCATATTTTCGGCAATGAACCATTTTTGACCCTTCATAACGATATTGAATGGTGGCTCGTGCGTTGCACCGATATCGGCCGACCATACGGTCACACTTCCGCCCGCATCGAGTTTTGCAGTTCGATGGAATTTAAAAAGTGTTTCTAGTGTCCCAGCTTTCCGTAGAATTTGCCAACCGCTAAGTCCGATCTCCTAATGACACAAAAGTGAGGAAAAAAGAGAGAGGGTGGGGTAGAGAGAGAGAGAGGGAGGGAGGGATAGAAAGAAAGAAAGAAAAAAAGAAGAAGAATTTAATTATTATTGCAAACCAATCAAATCAATTTTTTTATGATCATATTCGTAGTCGCAATCGTGACAAAGTTCATTTTTTTTTTTTTTTTTTTTTTTTTTATAAATTTTTATAGTAGTACAATTTTTTTTGTTGTTATTATTATTATTATAACGCACATTTCGTATACTAATAATTATAACTTACTTTGTTACCCTTGTTAGTAAGTTTTACGTATCGGCCTTGAGGATCGGCCTCTGTTATCTCAATATCACCCCTAGCCGTACCACTGATACTATAGTCACTACTACTACGTTCTTCGCTTTCCTCCAATAACGTTCTCTTCCTCTTTCCACCTCTGAGAGGCGTTTGTCTAGCCGGAGTACTTCTACTGCTGCTCTGTACAACGCAACTAATACCACTCTGCGATGGCGTTATATTCAATCTGCAAAAAAAGAAAAACAGAATAATAATTTCATTTCGCTTCATTTCAATTAATTTCATTTTATTTCGTTTTATTTCGTTTCATTTGACTTTTTTTTCTTTTTACTTATTTTATTTTATTTTATTTTATTTTATTTTATTTTTTTTTATTTATTTTATTTTATCTTTTTTTATTTTATTTTTCTATTTCATTTTTTTTTATTTTTTTTTATTTATTTTATTTTATCTTTTTTTATTTTATTTTTCTATTTCATTTTTTTTTATTTTGTTTTATTCTATTTTTTATTTCATTTTATTTATTTTATTTTATTTAACCGCTTCTTCTCCCTAACACATAAAACGCTTGCAAAATCTTTCTATTTTGTCTTCTTTTCTTTTTTATTATTATTATTATTATTATTATTATTATTATTATTATTATTATTATTATCGTTATTATTGTTATTATTATTAATAATATTAATATTATTATTAAGAAACATTCTGATAGTATATTTTACCTAGCTTCCTCGGACTCTAACAATTTACGATATGCAGCAATCTCTAAGTCTAGGGCGACCTTGATATCCATTAAATCTTGATATTCTTGCAATTGTTGAGCCATTTCATCTCTCATTCGAGCCAATTCCGCCTCATAAGCGGCTATATTTTCCGTATAACGGATGCGTTCGTTCTCCCGCAAACTTTCCAAATCCCTGGAAGAGAAACAACAATGTGTGGTGTTTTGATTTTTTTTTTTTTTTTTTTTTATTAATTTTTCATTTTTTTCATTTTTTTTTGTTTTTTTTTTTTTAATCAATACCTCCGCAAGAAGTAGAGAAACCTATAGAAGAGATCGGTTATATCGGAGGGTGGAGGAAAAAGAAAAAAGAAGCAAACAAAAAAAAAAAAAGAAAAAAGAAAAATAAACATACCGAATTCTCGAGTTCAAAGCATTGGTCGAAGCCTCGAGCTCGTTGATCCTTTGCTTAAGCGTATCGATTCCGGATCGGGTCTGTCTCAATTCCTCGATGGCTGTGCTGGCCGCGTCGCTGTTACGTTGGGCATGAGAAGTCAAGTTTTTGATCTTGTTCTCGTACAACAATTCGATCTCCTCGCGATTCGCCCGCATCTGCGCCTCATATTGATCCCGTAACTCTTGCAACGACTGTTGTAACTTTGCCTCGTACTGTTCGGCCAATCTACCATCGATCTCGGATATTTCAACCTGACCAAAAGCAATAATATAAAACGCGTGAGATATATACACACATGTATTTATATATAATTATATATTTTTTTGTTTTCCTAATAATAAATAAAAAAATAAAAAAAAATAAATATATTCATATATAAATGTAAAACGAACCTGTCGCCTTGTACGCGTCTCCGTAAGCTCCTGCTGATAAACCTGATCCTTAAAGCTAATATCCTCTTTAAGACTTTGAATGTGATTTTCAAGATCTATACGCTGTAACGTTTCCTCCTCCAAATGATGGCGCGTATCGTTCAATGCCGCGTTCAAACGTTCGTTCTCCTTTTCCAATTCTCTGTCCTTATCGGTTATCTTCTTACGTTCGGTTTGGCTTTGCGTTAATTGTGACGTCAAATCGCTGATCCTAGCCTCGCACAAACTCAAATTTCTCTCGGCTATTTGCAACTCCTTCGTCTTCTTTTCCAATCTGTAATTTAATTATAAATAATTATATATTATTTATTTTATATATATATATATTATTTAACATTATTTAGTTTTATTCTTGAAAATTTTCGTAATCATTCTCATGACTTTCTTCTCCCTGAACCGTGATAATAAAAATCGAGAAAAAAATATATATATATAATATACATATATAATAAAAATGGATATTGAAAGAGAGATACGTTGTGTCATTATTAGAAGTAAATTACTTCTTTATTTATTTATTTTATTTATTTATTCTCCAAAAATAAACGTATTTATTTCTTCTGTGCCCTGTTGTTAGATAGAAAAAAAATAATAATTTTTACATCGTTTCAACGAAAATGTCAGAAAATATTTCATAACGAATATATATATATATATATATATATATATATATATATATATATATACATAGAATTAAATTTTATAATCATCGGTTAATACTTATGTTTATTTAAAAAAATTTTGTAAGATCGATGATAACAGATGATACATATTTAACGTATCATATATTCAAAGAAAATTCTGAAAGGCACGCGTTTCTAATACTCCCCTAATTTCCAGTTAGATACCGGGAAGCTGATTCTTAAAATAAAAGCGCTTCGTAGAGGGAGAAAACTCGAAATATCGTGTTTCTCCATTCTTCTCGACTTAGATACCTCCAATCTCTCCCCCCCCCTCTCCCTCTCTCTCTCATTCTCTCTCTGTCTGTTTCTCTCTTCCATCGTTTTAGGTTAGATCTAATTATTAAGAACGTCATTCATATATTTCTTGCTTTCTTTCCTTTTTTCTTTTTTGGCTATTCTAAACTTTAACCCATTCGATTCAGAAATCATTTAACATTTTCATGAACAATATTTCTTTTCATTTTCTTTTTTTTTTCTTTTTAATTTCATTCATATTTTCAAACTTATTCTTATTATGATCCAACCACAGTACAAACGAGAAATTACGAACCACAATTAAAAAAAAAAACAAAAAAAAAGAGCCAAAAGAAATTTCCGTTTTAGAGATTAGATCTAATTATTGATAGTCATTGAAATATTTCTTCCTTTCTATTCTAAACTTTCACCATTCGATTTATATATATATATACAAAAAAAAAAGAAAGGACTTCGACGTTTAAATAATGGATTGCTTTGGGTTTTTTTTTTTTTTTTTTTTTTTTTTTTTTTTTTTTTTTTTTTTTTTTTTTTTTTTTTTAATAAATTATCGTTCATACATTCAAATTCATTGTTTTCTTGACCTAGCGTGTACAACGGGAACAGGAAATTACAAACCGCAATAAGACGTATCGCAGAATTAATTATCGTACTTCCCCCAACCCCATCGCCTGTGAGTTTACGATCGTCCAAATAGTACTCAATAATTTTATAAATTGGCTATGAATTATTCTAGGAATAAAAAAAAAAAAAAAAAAATAAAAAGACACGATTCAATCGGGCGTAGTATAAATAAAACAAAAAGCATGTCAAACGTGTCGTAGCCTTGATGACTCGAGCCCGAAACGCGCAAAGAAAATATTGGTTCGACGTCTAATCTAACATTATGTCAAAAATAAAAAAAAAAAAAAAAATGAAAGAAATATATATATATATATCAGCGAGAATTTTCTAATTCTTGAATCGTGCGAAGGCCACAATCTTTTTCGCCGATCGTATCTCGAAATCCTTGGACTACTAGTCGAAGCAACAATGAATAATATATATTGCGCGGACTATGCAGGACGAGGTCGAGATGTATTTTTTTTTTTTTTTATATATATTCTTACGAATGATTCGAGCGGACTACGTCATCTCCAGAAATCGTCCATTTTTACTTCGCGCGTATCTTCAAAAAAAAAAAAAAAAAGAAAAAGAAAAAAGGAAAGAAAAAGAAGAGAAAAGATATGAAGAAAGATAAAGATAGAGAGAGAGAGAGAGAGAGAGAGAGAGAGAGAGAGAGAGAGAGAGAGAGAGAGAGAGATTTAAAAAAGACAACAACAAAAATAAAATTGTGAAACTAGAAATGAAATGCTTTTTTATCTTTTCTTATCTTTCGAATATTCGTAACGAATACGGCTCTAACCAGTTTGATTGCTTAAACCATTTACATATACATACATCGTGGTGTGTGTGTGTGTGTGTGTGTGTGTGTGTGTGTGTGTGTGTGTGTGTGTGTGTGTGTGTGTGTGTGTGTGTGTGTGTGTGTGTGTGTGTGTGTGTGTGTGTGTGTGTGTGTGTGTGGCTCTATACCAGCACCACGCCTGTCGCTATCAAATGTCAAGAAAAAAGTAGTTAAGATAGTATGGTGAATGGTGATGGTGATGGCGAGGATACGATGGTGTTTCAGTAATGGTGTAACGGTGATGGTGGGGGACGAATAAACTTGCCCACGTAGGGGACGACAAAGAGAGAAACTCGCGTAGGAGGCTCTCTCTCTCTCTCTCTCTCATCGTCTGGGTTCGCTTTGATTTATTTAAGTATTTCGAGTTTGGAGTCATGAGAAGAAGAAGAAGAAGAAGAAGAAAAAGAAGAAGGAAGGAGGGAAGGAAGGAAGAATTTTAAAAGAAAGAAAAAAATAATAAATGAAAAATAGAAAAATAAAACGACGTATTTCAAAAAAAAAAAAAAAAAAAATATTCATCGCACACGTGTAAGTAATATGATTATTATTTACACGTCAATGTAAATAATACGGCTTAATATGCATCGTGAAAGAGGAGGAAGAGAAAATAAAGAATAAACAACCTAAATTAATTTCTATAAAATTTTTATCGGCTACAAAATGGCTGCCCCCACCGCCCCTCCCTAGTCGCATGCAATTTTTATAAATTGACGAATTAGTACAACCAGGGAAAAAAAAGAGGAAAGTAAAGAAAGAAATAAAGAGAACTATATTTCTTTTTTTGTTCAATTTGCTAAATGGTGTTAAGTTGAAAAAAAGAGGGAGAGAGAGAGAGAGAGAAAGAGAGAGAGAGAAAAGAAAATATAAAAAAAAAAGAAGAAATATTATTCGCAGTCGGACAAACTCCAGAGTCATATCGGTCAAAAGACATTCCACGAAGCCGAGGAGAAACCCAAAGAGCATAAGAGTTACTGTACTCGGTTCGGCGCTATTTCAGACACGGAACACGACCCACATTGAGAATTTTATTTTCTACCATGGCGAACCAAGCAGTCTAATATTCGGTCTAACTCTCTTAACGACCGGTAAACCCGTACTAAGCCAAGGAGTAACCACAAACCTCCTCCGATACGAATTCCAATCAACGAAATTCGATTAGATTCTATTTTTCGGTCTTTTCAATTGGTCCTACGTTCGATTATTGTAAATCAATTAAAAGCCTATGATAGTTAGAAGAAGAAGAAGGAAAGAAAAAATAAAATAAGAGAAAAAATAAAATAAAATAATAAAGTAAATAAATTAATCAATCAATCATCGACATAACCTCAAATTAAAATTGAAAAGAAATAACTTTAGAAAATTGTTATCAAAGTATGATCTCGTTTACCCTCGAATTTTATAATTGGATATTATTTATTATGAGAGATGATTTTTGTAAATTCAATAACGGCGAATTCATAGTGATCTGCATGCATCCTCGGTGCATACGTGTATATATATATATGTATATATATATATATATATACGTGCAATGTTCTCTCTCTCAGTATGGGGTAAAGACCAACCGTTTTCATCCTAACGTCTTGCTTTCCTAACAAACGATTAAAGTAACACCCACGATGTGCGTTTGTGTACATATGTGTATATATATATATATATATATATATGTATATATATATGTATATATATATACCCACGCATATGTATATAAGAATTAACTTGCAAGTTCACAATTTTATTGCAATGCCACGAACTGGCAGATTAAAACTGAGCACGCAATGCATCAATGACGTCACGTTTTATTATTGGGCGGAACAATAAAAACTCTTCGTAAAAAGATAAATTTATCGTTTCATATTTATCCTTTTTCTTTTTCTTTTGAGTCAAAAATGAAAGGCTTAATTTTTTTCTTTTGATAATTTCGTTTCATATAATTTTTGTTCCAATTCATCACTGCTATAAATAATAATTGAATCGTTCGTACGTTCATAGAATTCATAGAAAACGCCATGATATCACTGGTATAGAACTTCCTTTTTATTATTTTTTTTTTTTTAATTACTACGTCAGTCTATTCGTAATGAAGAGAAAATTAAGTTGACAATATTTTATATAAACGGTGGAATTTGATTGGAATTGATTTTCGTAGTTTAAAAAGAAAAAAGAAAAAAGATAAAAAAAAAAAAGAATCGCGTCGAAGTATTTGAATTACGGTAATTTGTCCTTTCGAACGATCGTTAAATCTTAGCCTTTCGACGTTCGTGTCGACGAAGAACCGGGCCTGTGTAAAGAGAAGCTTTTCCCGTTGCCGCGATCAATGGCCTTAAGGCCAACGGAAACCTCCTTCTCTCTATGATCGTCTCTCTCTCTCTCTCTCTCTCACACACACACACACACACACTCTCTAATGTCCGTAATCGACCTATGATGTCAGCTACAATTCCGTAGAATTTTTCGATTCCGACGAAACACATCATGGCACTCGCCGTGTCTTTTATTTTCCATGTCACGTTTCGAACTCCTAAAGAGACGTACACACACAACAAACACATCATGCATTTGCAATCTCACATGAAAATATCTACATGAATTCGACCAATCGTCATCGCCCAAAATAGATTTCATCGATGATCGAATATGTACGAATTTATTTATTTATTTATTTACATACTTTTTTTTTTTTATTTTAATGTATACAAATAGATTTATACTATATACTATATAATAATCAAGATATGTTGCGTCTCGTTAAAAATAATCAGAGATACGCTTAACATTAAACGTCTACGTACCATTATTATTATTTGATTGGTTCACTAGGAGTCACGTGACAGGAGCGAATAATAAACGCAATGGGATTGGTCGAGGAGACATATATATATATTGCGATGCGTTAACGCGTGTCATGAATATTTGAAAAAAAAAAAAAAGAAAAGAACTGAAAACAAAAGCAAAAACAAAACAAAAAACACGTCACTCCGTTATATTTTTTTGTTTATTCTTCCTTTCAACAGGTTCGGGGACTTTAGAACTTTGCTCGTCTCTTGTTAGGAGAACAAAAATAAAAAAAAAATTAAAAAAAAAAAAATAGAAAAAAAAAGAAAGAAAAACAACGAAAAAGAAAATAGCTCTTCGAATGCTCGATTGAACGTATAGCATTGAATCGCCACCTATATACAAAAAATATATATACATATACATACCATATATATATATATATATATATATATATATATATATATATATATATATATATATATATATTAAACGATACGAACGAAACGATGTTCGCTATCGATATGTAACAGAGAACGGGCCAAAAGTGTTTAGATGATTTTACGAATTAATTTAATCTTTTTCGAGACTTTTTAGGTTACTTTTTCCCCTGATTTTCTCCCTCCGCCCCCTTCTAAATATATATATATATATAATATATATATATATATATATATATATATAAATAATATATATATATATATATAAATAATATGTATACATATATATTTAATTACTTTCAAATATGATATCTATATTCGTATTGCGTCATTTTGTTTATTAATCGAGTTTTTATAATACCTGATATCGAATTCGTTATAGATAATAAAGTCTCTGCATAATAAAGAAAATGGCGGAGAGAGAGGCACGAAGAATTTCATGAAAAAAACCTGTTTCACATTCGTGATCGAGGACATCACCATCATCGTCATCGTCACGATTTATCCTATCGAACGAAGAAATGACGTCATGCTGCTTCGTGACTAAAAACGTTCTTTGCGTTCTTTAAAAACACCGCATTCATTTAAAACGAACGTTCCCTTTAAGGTAAATTTATTTATCAAAGCGAAAAGAAACGAAAAAAGAAAAACAAAAACGAAACGGATCATCGATCGTTCGATCGTTCGATCGATCGATGATTCCCTCACGCTTACACTACCACGCAATATATAACCATAATCTTCCGAAAATGTTATTTAGAGTGAGACTCATTTCGAGGTAAAGATTAAAAAATAATGATGTAAAAAACCTCGCACATTTGCAATCGAACATTTTCGTTGATAATCATTCGATCTTTCTTCGTGTTGCCACGACGAAATGCCGTGGCACGAATTCGACCGAGATAAAAATCCAATATGAAAAATCGAGCCTCGTGGTCTGTCTGTCTCATCGCCAGAAATAATATCGTTTCTCGATGAATAACAGAGATAGTAACCGATCAAAAGAAGAGGAAGAAGAAGAAGAAGAAAAAAAAGAAGGAGAGAAGGAACAAAACAAAAATCGCGTCTTTTGCGACGATCTCAAAATTCATATAAGGCGTTCAACAATTCGATAGTTTAAAACGAGTTGTGACTTTCAATCGGACGATAACGCAAATGATTTATAACAATGTTTTCGTTTATTGATGACGTTTACCTTATCGTTTAACGATCGGGAAGAAATTTTCGAGATAGACTTCGATCGGTTTTATCGGAATTTTCAAATCAAGACAGACCCCGCGTTAATAATATCTAGGTCTATTCTTTTTTTTTTTTTTTAATCGTTTAAAATAAACGATCTAATCGGGCAAATTATAAACTATATATCTCGGAAAAGGAGTGTCTATCTTTTAAAGGATATTGCATACATATATACATACATACATAAAACATCACACACACACACATATATATATATATATGTATGTATATATGTACAAGTATATCGCGTATATAGTTTTCTTCGGCCGTCGTGTAAGAGAGTCAATGTTTTTAGGTCAGGGAATACATGAGAATGAGTTAGTGGCGCTGACATCATCATCGTATGGTAGTAAGAGTGACGCAATCGCTCGTAGTAACGTCACGTTCCGGCTTGGACGAGACCTCGAAATATCGATTATATACCTCGAACTGGAATCGATTCTCTATGTTATTCGTTGCTCGAGATTGCGCTTGGACGCTTACTCTCGTTAATATAATTTCTAAACGCCCGTTAATCCCGCACCATGGAGTATCATTTTACCCTTTCGGACATATTGATTTTTGGGGAAAAAACCTTGGGGGCTTCCTGCTGAGACATCTTTTTCATTTCAAGCTAGGTCTCTCTCTCTCTCTCTCTCTCTCTCTCTCTCTCTCTCTCTCTCTCTCTCTCTCTCTCTCTCTCTCTCTCTCTCTCTCTCTCTCTCTCTCTCTCTCCTTCTATCCTGTTACGTATATAAAAATATACCAATGATGATATACTCCTTTCATTATTTATCCTCCACGAGTTTGTATAAAATTGCATTGAGAAAACTATGATCGTTTAAGTAATTAAGCCAATGAAATTATTGATCCATGTAGAAATGTGTTTTTAACATGAAATAGTAACACAAACATGACGGTATATCTCTCTCCTCCGACCCTCCTTTTTCAACCGCTCTTCTAACTGCTTGTTTTGTAAAAACGTTCGACTAGGGATCAATAACGAATTTACAACGATGGATTGAAATATTTTTCAATCGCATGAAATGTGTCATTCTATCCTCTATCCCCTGCCCCCTTTTTCAAAAAAGAAAAGAGAGAAAAAGAAAATCTGTTTCCATATTGTCTACGATAGCCTCAAAGTTAAACAAAAATAAGTTTGCGTCTAAGTGTTCAATTCATTCATGATGCTAATATATATACATATATCAGAAGCGTCTTTCTAAAGAAAGTAATTTTAGTCTATGAGAGACTAAAAAGAAAACGAAAAAAGAAAGAAAAGAAAAAATTCCTTGAAAATGCAACAGTGCTATACGAGTAACTAATCGTTTACATGTTCCCAATCTACGCAGAATGATATTTACAATGACCGATTAAAATTCAAAGTCAAGAACTAAAAAAGGAAAAGGAAAAAAAGAAAAGAAAAAAATATGAAGAAGAAGGGAGGGACAAGTATGATATATATATAATGCGTTGTATTGATATTCAAACATTCTTATCCGCAGTCCGTTAATAGATGACGTTGATGACCTAAACGATATCAGACGACCATAGAATATCAGGAGAGATCTAAAAAAGCTCGTAAATCCATAAATACATACCATCATACTTATTTCTTCTAGTATAATAAGAACTTCTATGACAAATTATTCTATTCTAAGGTATATAAAGGATAAACAAAGTGAGAAGAAAAAATGAAAAAAAAAAAACAAAGAAACAAGAAAAAAGAAAAGAAAGAAAGAAAGAAAGAAAAAAGTATGCACGAAAGTAAATATACATACATACGTACATACATATATATATTTATATTTAAATATATATATATATATATATATATATATATATATATATATATATAAATATGTATATACGATAAAATAATACTCACTTATTTTTAAATTCCTCGCTTGTATCCCACAAACGTTTTGTATCTATCTCAAGTTTGGCGCGTTCCTTGGCAGTATCGTCCAATAACTTTCTAGTATCGGACAATTCTTGCTCGTACATAGACTTTATATTAGAAACCTCCCGGGTACTGGTTTCCTGCGTGGTATGCACTTCCCGCGTGAGTCTTGAATTTTCGGCTTCGAGATGCCGCACCTTGTCGATGTAACACGCTAGCCGATTGTTCAGATTTTGTAAATCCTGTTTCTCTTGTAAACGTGAATAACGCGTTGGGCTTAACGGGCTACCGGGTCTTTGTCCAGCACCGATAGGCGTGGACGACGTTTGTGGCGGCGGTGGCGTTTGAATCCCACTCGTATTAGTCGCCGACGCCGTACCAGACGTTTTCTTACTTGTTTTCGTAGACATATTTGTTTCCTCTTCTTCCTCTTCTTCTTCTTCTACTACTACTACTTCTTCAACTTCTTCAACTTCAACTTCTTCTTCCACTTCTATTACCACTTCCTTATTTTCTCCGTCCTTATATGAAGGACTTCTTCTATGAGAATTAGAAACTTATTACTTTACCCTTCGCTGTCTGTTCTTCGTAAAGAGAGAGAGATAGAGAGAGAAAAAAAAAGAGCCTCTCGATTCGAAGCACATTAACTTATACTTTACTCGATAGCACGCGTCCGCGTAAAGTTACCTTTTATAGCGGGGGACTTTTACCACGGCGATGCCGAATTTCTTCTTCTTCTTCTTCTTCTACTACCCACCACCACCACCACCATCAACACCACCACTACAACAGCCGCTACAACGAGAAGGACTATAATAATACTATGCGACGACGACGACGACGACGACGACGACGACGAGGACGAAGGACGACGACGACGACGACGACTACGACGAACGTGTCCGTTAACGCACAGATATTAAACCGTTTGCTACGTGCTGACGCCAACACCGAAGCGACTCTCTTTCTCTCTCTCACTCACGCGTATACCCCCTTCCATATCCGACAACGCGTATCTCTCTTTCGACCAATCGCGTAACGCCATTCTCTTCATCCTCTCTCTTTCTTTCGTTCTCTCTCTCTCTCTCTTTCCGACGCTTCGCGCTTAACGAACGCCGTACCTATGGGGATTTTGCTTTCTTTAGCGCTGACCTCACATCAGTATTTGTTTCCGAATGCTTCGTTTATTTCGTTCCTGATTGGTCGACGTTCCGAAACGTTCCGGCTTTTACTCGCTACTCTCTCTCTCTCTCTTTTTCTTTTCTCTATTTTACGTTTCTTTTTCCCCCTCCTCCTCTCAACACTCTCTTCGCTCACTAGGCTCGTTTTACCTACGACGATTTGTAGGTTAGATAGTTGCCGGATCGTCGCGAATAACCTCATTCGTACGTTACGAGATATGGAATATTTTAATTTAGTCGTAATATTTTTAATGTTCGTTAAAATTTATTTTCTTTTATATATATATATATTCATTGGTTAGGAAATGGGAAGCGTGAGGAGGGTGGGGTTTCGATGGCTCAGCCAATGACAGAACAGTTCTTACATTGCAGCGGTAAAAAAGAATATGGTTTCCAGGACGCATGCGCAGATCGTTTATAATATATGGGCTATCTTGTGTTCGTGACGTAATCGGATTAAATTTGATTGGACATACCAGGGACGTGAATACCGGTTTTTGATTTTCCACACGAGTCGTTTCGACGCCGGGAAAAAAGATTGACAATTTTTTTCTTATTAACATATATATATGTGCATATATACGGAATAGAGAATAATATTTTTAATAGTAACAACTACAACTTTGCACAATATACAGGAAATAAAAATCTTCGTTTCTTAAAATTAATTAAATATTTAGGTCTGAGGTAATAATAAATATTGCTAGAAAAGTACATTATATAAATAAATATTGTATCATGATATATTTAACAACCAGTAGTAACAAAGGTAGGTGTCTCTTGTATGTATTTATCGCAACAGAACAGCACTCTTTATCGTATGATACAAGCTTGAATTTGTATATAACGTTGTATATAATATATGTGATATATATATGCATATATATATACATATACATATACTACGCATCTGTTATATATATATATGTATATAATATATATATATATAATATATGCTCTTGAAGGATTTTCTTTTTTATACCGTAACAATTAGATATCACTAGAAAAAGAGAATCTGCTTCAGCTATTGTAACATAACAAATGTAACGCATCATTTATTATGTTACACCGCATCTGGATAACCGATTAAACTTACAATATTTAATGACTTTTACAATCCTAAATAGAAATATATATATATATATATCTTCTTATTTAATATTATTCTCTAATACAATGTTATATAGTAAATATATAATTTTTTCTTTTTCTTATACATATACATATATATACATATATATATATACATATATATATATATATATATATATATATATATATATATATATTTATAATCAATATCTATAATATTGTGAAGTTACACAATTCGGTAGTAATTAGTGTATATACATAACTCCATTTCAATGTTACATACAGTTCTTTTTGGTCTTATAGAGCAGTGTCGCTTCAGTCGTCTTTGGTAGTAACGTCCATAGAATTTCAATTGTATCTATTTCGAATCAAAAACACAAGACGTTCATCGTTAGCATGTCTGTTCCCTGAGTTGGTATACAACCTTTTCAGTCTTTGCCATTTATTACTTTATCCTTTTTCACAGCAATTACCACACATCAGGTAAAACAGTCGTTATCTAAAGGCAATTTCAATAATACCTTGTGTATATGGAAAACTCTGCGTAAAGTATATAATAATATTAAAGTAACCCAACGCGGCTATAGTATGTACAAACAAAAAAAAAGAAATCTCTCTTTCTTTTTATTAGTTTTAAATAAGAAGAATTACATACTTGTAGCAAAAAAAAAAAAAAAGAAAAGAAAAAAGAAACCACAAAATCTATAAACGCAAAATTTACTATATCGAGTGCTTCCACTCTCGGTTATTTTCTTCCTTTTTTTTTTCTTTCTTTTATGTCCCCTTAAGAAATACATTGTATTTCTTTACGTTTTAAATCATACAGCATACTCTTCGAATAACGGTGCGAAGTATTAATTTATAATTAAATATATATATATATATATATATATATATGTTCACTCTTGTGTCCGATAAAACGTACAAGATTATATCTCTTCGTTAATGGTACTCCTCTCTTTCTTTTTCTCTCGTCTAATTTGTCAAACGTTTCACATTAATCAATATATTAAATCGTGAGGAAAAGAAACACGTTTGGAACGATAGAAATAAAGTACCAAAAAGAAGATGTACGTGTATGTAAGAGCGATACAAATATCATTAGTCATGAATGATCCATCGGATCATAACTTCTACTTTTCTTCGAGAATACTTCGATACAAATTATTTTACTCTTAATCATTTCCTTCGGCAATAAATATCACCAACAGTTTTATAAGAAAAGCCACCTTTAACATTTTAATCGATATCTTATTATTAAGCGTGAAGGATTGAATCGTTTAAAGAGTCATCATTATATGGAGGATTATAATCATCTCTCTCCTTCTGTTTCCTCTCAACAAACGAACGTCATACATATATATAGAAAATAAGATAATTTCGATTGATAGTAATCGTTTTAAACTATCTCTTTTTTAACTTGTCTCTCTCAACATATTTCAATGTGTTATCTTTCGATATATTCAACGCTTGCTTCTCACTCTCGATGCATTCATAGGAAATGGATATTTTATTGAGGCACATTTACTACGTATCTATCCTAACAGCCCATAATAATGCATAGTTGACTTTTCGCTGATCACAGACAAGCGAATCTTGATTGAACGAAGACGAAGAAAAAGAAAAAAAAAAAAAAAAGGAAAAAAGAAATAATATTAATAATACGCACACACAAGAAAAGAAAAGAAAAGAAAAGAAAGAAAAATATTTTATACTATTCCTTTTTTCTTTTTCTTTTTCTAACAATTCACATCAGAAATAATAAAACCAGCAAGGAATCTGATAACTATTAATCGTGTTAATCTAACGGAAACGAAATTGATTTGACCCTGACCGTAAAAAGATACAATGACGATAATTATCCCCCCCCCCTTTCCCTTTGAAATCTTTTTATACAAAAAAGAAAAAAGAAAGAAAGAAAGAAAGAAATCCTTAGCAAGAACGTATATATTGTCTCTGGTTATTTAGAGGAAAAAAAAAAAAGAGAGAAAATAAAACAAAACATGGCATAAAATGAAACATATGTACAATATGTCTAAAAGACCACCCGTCCCTCCCTCCCTCCCTCTCCTCTGTGGTGTCTCACACGCGTTAATAGGAATGATGTAACATTTATAATATCTTGTACGTAATTCCCAAAAAGGCAGCGCGCTATATTAACTTCTTGTATTTGTAAAATGCATAGGAAACTAAGTGAGAATAAGAACTCTAAACCCCCGCCGAGACACGATATATTATATATATATATATAGATGTAGGAAACATTACTACTCGACTGTGATCGTAGTAACGCGTTTGGGCCGTTTACCGGCCTTTTGTTTTCTATGAACATTGACTTCCTTCTTGTCGGTGTACGTGGAGGACGATGAGGATCCGTACGATTCCATGGAACTCTCCGAATTCGATAAATTTTGTTCCAATTTACGTTTTCTCGATCTTGTCACCGGTCCGTTTCTATTATTACTATTACTATTATTTTGATAGGATGAGGAGGATAACGACAATTCGACGTTTGGATCGTTGTTGTGTCGTTTGTGTCGTTTAGTCTTCGAACATCCTTGTTGTTGATGATTAGGATCACCGTTGTCGTCGTTTATGTCTCGTTTGCGTCGTTTCGACTTTCCTTCGGGATGACGTCGATGGTGATGGTGATGGTGATGGTGATGGTGATGATGATGATGATGATGATGACGACGATCATTCGTCTTCGGAGAATTCGAGTCGGATGAGGAGGACAACGAGCTTAGATATTCGTTAACTTTTTCCTCGCCAAAGTCGAAGGCGATGGGTTGAGCGGGTGACGCAGAGGTGGTGGTTACGTTGGTGCTAGTGCTGGACGGTGGTCGTGCCAATGGAACGGAAAGGGTCGAGGAAGTTGTCGAGGCAGATGAGGATACGGAACTGGAGGTCGAACGTTTGTGTAATTTACGTCTTTGAGCTAATTTAGCTCCGTCGACTTCCCTCAAACGAAAACCTTCTAGGAGCCTATCGGTGGACGACGAGGACGTAGGAGGACAGGAGGTAGCAGCGTTAGTGATGGCGGTAGTTATTGTGGTGGTGGTGATTGTTGTTGTAGGAGTGGTGGTATCGTTGTCCATGGAAACGTTCGGGTCGGTGGTGTTGTTGGTCGATTCCATTAACCAAGGATGATTGGCAAGGGCCGTAGCGGTGAGTCTTTTGTTCGGATCGACCGTCAACAAACCCTTTACCACTTGCTTCGCCAACGGCGATATATGAGACCAATTGTTCGAGTCGAAATTAATCTCGCCTGTTCTAATCCGCGTAGCAAGATCTGTCGTAGCGTTTAGAAATAACGTAGGATTGCGGAACAATACGGAATACAATATGGCGCCTAAACTCCAGAGATCGCAGCTCTGATCGTATCCCTGTCTCGCTATAACCTCCGGCGCAGCGTAAGGTAGGGTGAAACATGGCGTGTGCAGGGGCTCGCAGCCACGCTTTATCCTTGCGAAACCGAAATCGACGATCTTGACAGGCGAATCCTCGCCCTCGTGAACGAACACGATGTTTTCCGGTTTGAGATCGCGATGTACGACTCCTCGCGCGTGCATGAAACGCACAGCAGACGCCAATTGTCTCATAACGCGACTGGCCTGTTGCTCGGTGAACGGTCTAGGTCTTCTCAACAATTCACCGCCCGAGAGTAATTCCATCACGAGATACGTATGAGCTCTGTCCTGATGTACCTCGAGCAATTTGACAACGTTCGGATGACCTTGGCAGCTACGTAACAGGCTTGCCTCCCTGCCGCAATCCATGCGCCTGCTAACGATCTTCACGGCAAATTCCTGAGCGGTTTTTCTGTGACGGCATTTACGACATACCGAAAAACTACCGTCGCCCAACGCCTCCTCGCGTAGATCTAACTCGTACGTTTGGAAGAACGTTGACTCCTCGAATCGTGCCGCTAAAACGTCCGATGCCGATGGCCTTTGTGACTCCGTAGTAGTAATGGTGGCGGTGGCGGTAGCGTTGGTAGTAGCAGTAGTAGCAGCAGTAGCTTCCGTTTCCTCTAAGAAGATATCTCTGCTAACTACGTTCTCGCTGAATAGTATCGATGGTGCAACGTAAGAGTAACCCTGTTTAAACGATATTACAAGTTTTCTTTAACGATAGAACTAACGTGGATATATATGTGTATATATATTAAATATATATATATATATATTATCGTCCGGAATATTCCTGCCGATAATATTTTAATAATAATAATAATAATAATAATAACGACAATTTAATAATTGTATATTAAAATTTATATCTTCTGCATTACAATATCGGCAAGAACTTTCCTGTATTTCCTAATATATATATTATATCGTATATATCCGAAATATGTAGAAATAAATCCGTATTAGACAAGAGACTTGAAACGGTTACGAATAAGAAAATAATAATAATAATAATAATAAAAAAAAAAAAAAAGTAAAAGATCACAGGCGACGATAAAAAGAGTATAAAAAAGTGATCATCTTACGCGAAAAATTTTGTCGTGATTAGGCGGTACGACCGCCGGGCTGTCGGCAGCGACCATTTTTGTAAATTCGTCCGAGAAATTACTGGTGTCGAGTTCGTGGGTGATACGCGGCACAAAGGGCGGCGGTATCTGTCGTTTTTCCAATGCTTCCCAGGTGAACGGTGGTGGAGCCTTTTTAAAGAACGGATGCTCCTTCAATTCCTTGGCGTCGCGCGGTCCACCGCCAAGTCTTTGACGTGGATCCTTCACCAACAAACGCGATATAAAGTTTCTCACTGTTGGATTAAGGTGACTCGGTATTGGTGGCTCGGTCTTTAATATTCTCCTCGAGATCTCCTGCTGTGTATTTTTCTCTCCCTCGACCGTAAATGGAGAGGCGCCAGTTAGTAGCTCGTAAGTTAGCACGCCTACGCTCCACCAATCCACAGCCTGTAATATGCCCAACAACACAATTTATTATCGATAAGTAAAATATTTTCTTTTTGCCATTTGTGTATATATATATATATATATATATATATATATATATATATTTGAATTTAAAAAATTCTATAAGTAAACAATATTATATATTTTATAATATTGTATATTATAAATTAATTATTATATTTAATTATTATAATATATATAATTAATTATTATAATATAATTATTGTATAATATTTGTATATATATATATATATATTTAGTTAGGATAGTCAGTATCACAAGTACAGAAATCCCTAAAAGATGAACGGAAAGTTTCTTAGACAACTTTTAAAGATCAATCACTCCATATTCAAGACTACATAAATATATCAATTTTGTTGTTTCCCCTTTCTCAGATTACAAATACTACGAGATTAGCTGGTAATAAAAAATTATTACCCGATAAATAATTAAATTGTTTGTACAAATATATGTATGCAAAAATATTAAAAAAAAAAAAAAAAAAAAAAAATGATACCATAGAAGCGGAAAAATATTATGGAAACGAATTAAGACGTTGATTAGGGTCATTAGGAAACGTTCTTGTTTTTCGTTTTCTTTCTTTCTTTCTTTTTTTTTTCTTTTTTTATCAAAACCGCGTCGTATCTGTTTCGCGTGTTTTCTTTCGTTTTTTTTTTTTTTTTATTTATTTATTTACTTTACTTTACCTTTATTCATTCAATATATAATTACGAAACGATAACGATCATTCCCAATGACACTTAATAAAAATTAACATTTTGAGATCCCATAAGGATGGGTAAATAAAAATCAATAGGTGGGTTGGTAGTGTTAGTTAGTTACAGACACCTATGGGTTACGTAAAAGGGCATATTAGGAAATAAAATATAAAAACATCCTCTCCACTCACGATATCGTGGCCTGCGGAGCCCCCTCGTACCACTTCCGGTGCCATGTACTCGATAGTACCGCAAAACGAGTATGCTCGGGCGTTGCTATCTCTCTCGTGCGGTAAGAATTCTTTACTCAATCCAAAGTCCGTAAGAACTATGTGTCCTTCCCTATCGAGTAGTATGTTCTCCAGTTTGATGTCCCTGTATATGATACCCAGCTGAAAATGGAAGAGAATAATTTTTTTCAATTTTTTTTTTTCATTTTTTTTTGGTTGTAAATTATATCATTTATCATCGAGTTAGTTATTCGAGTGAACGGTTGGAAATGCAGGGGGGGTGGGTGGGGGGGGAGGGTAAGAGGATCGAAAGTTCTCTTCAAGAGATTTGTAAAGGATAAACGAATCATCTTTCTCGAGACATCTTACGCTCGCGACGTTTATAGTTTTATAGTTTTACGATCTGAACGTGTGTGAGAGAAAGAGAGAGAAAGAGAGAGAGAGAGAGAGAAAAAAAAAAAGAGTCAGTAACCGAAGAGTCTCGTAAAACGATTAATTGATTTTTAATATCACCTTTGGGGAGACGACTCTTACGAGTCACAACATCACCCTGTAAATGCAATATACATTTTTATCGTTGTTTACAATTTTCTTTTTTTTTTTTTTATCTTCGATTCGATTCTATTCGAAATTAAACGAAAGAAAAGTCGAGGCAAATAATACTCGTGTATATATATATATATATATTCGTTTCTTTTTTTTTTTTTTTCAAACGCTCGGAATAAACCAATCATAAATAATGCTTGTATCATCGGTATTTAGCATTTAAACTGGAAAATAATACAATCCGCCTTGGAAAATATACGGCTCGACCTTATTTTCAGAGATAATCAATATTTGTAGTATCCAAATATAATCACCGTGTATAATATACGTTGAACGTTAAGCGTCAATAATCGACGATAGTTATCGATTTTCTTCGAGCATTCCGAAAATACTACATAACACATTACCACTGCCATTGTTATAATAATAATCGGAGACTCGATAAATTAATGATGGGCCCGTTAAACCGAGTTTAATCTTTCACGTTGACGATCTGTCGATCGTTATCATCATCATCATCATCATCATCATCATCATCATCATTATCATATATATTATCTCTGGTGGTCGGGCAAAATAATACAATTCCATATAATATACCTATATACTCGATCATGCATATTTTTACAAAATAACAATTAAAAACGGGATCCATGGATTAACGGCGTTAATACTTTTAACGTTATCAAAGTTAATTATTAACATTTTCCACGTCTACGGCTATCCTAACACATCCCAAAGAAATCTGACTTATTCCCGATGCATTTTATTTCATTCCTACGTCGAAATATTGTAAAAAGTGTAACGTAATCCGGGATAAACTCGTTTAATAACGACTCCATCGATCGAGACCACCCTCTACCTTCTTCGCCCACCCCACCCCCTCCCATCCACATAAAAATTAATATCGGCCATAGTCGTTATTGTAACGTTCATTCGTTAGTATTTTTTTACCTTGTGCAAACGTTCCAAAGCCAATATAACTTCGCCGATATAAATCCTAACTTCGTCCTCGGTAAAATGTTCTCGTTGATACAAATGAGTGAACAATTCGCCCCCGCTAACGTAATCTGAAAATTTCAACGTTATATATTTCTTCTTCTTTTTTTTTCTTTTTTTTCTTTTTTTTTTTTTTTTTTTTTCTTTTACTTCGAAAGAAGAAGAAGAAGAAGTAAGAGGAGAGGAAGAACGTAAGATAGAGATGGATAATTATATCGACGAATTATTATTATTATACACCTTCGACTTACCTAAAATTAAATGTAATTTGGCGTCAGTTTGAAAGGCATAATGGAGGGTCACTAAAAAAGGACTGTCCCTAACAGCTTCGAGAACTTGTCTCTCGGTCTTCGTATGCTCGGTCGTTTTTTTCTTTTGTACGATCGAGGCCTTCTTCAATACCTTCATGGCATATAGTCGACCAGCATCGGTTCCCATTCTTTTCCGTACCAGAAACACTTTACCGTAAGCTGCAAAAAAAAAAAAAAAACAGAAAAAGTCGATCAATAGAAGAGTGACTGACACACACACACACACACACACGCGCGCGTTCGTCGTATCGATCCTAAATATTTTTTTCTCTTTTTTTTTTTTTTTTTTTTTTTTTTCCTTTTTTTTCGTCAACGGGGCGTCTTCGTGATATATTAAGAAAAAGGTGGCCGGGTTAATTGAGAAAAAAAAAAGGAGAAAGAGAGAGAGAGAGGGTAGGGTAAACAAAAAAAAAAAAAGAATTGTTAACAAATCGAGATAAGAAATATCGAGTATTTTCTAAAGGAATTCGTCGCACGAAGTTTCGCAACACGAAGTTCAAGGGGTGGGGAAAAAAAAAAAGAAAGGAACGGGAATTTCGAACTTCTTTTCTTGTCGTTTCTTTTCTTTTGTTTGATCGTTTGTTTTTTTTTTCTTTTTACTTTAATCTTTCCTTGATCTTCTCCCCCTTGCAATTCGATTATACGTACCTCCGGTGCCCAGGACCTTCAATAAGTCGAAATGAGACATATCCACTCTTTGGCCGCCACTGTCCTCGAGATTCACTGTAATCAAAAGAGAGAGTGAGAAAAAAAAAGAGAAAATACGTTGGAATTGTTAACGCCGTCAATCCGCCCTCCGTTCCTCCCTCACTCCCACCTCAGTAAAATCAGAACGCATACACGTTCATATTTTTTAATCATTTTTCGTCTTTCTTGTATCTTTTTTTTGTCTTTTTCTTTTTTTTTATCTTTCCTTTTCCAATCGATTCGAGTTTGGATCGATCGAATATCGTTATCCCGATCGGTAAGAAAATTGGAATTTTCCGATATTATCAAATTATATCATCTATATATTTGTATGTAATTAATACGAATCTTTGAACGGATATATATATATATATTTTTTTTTTTCATTTCGAAACGAGGAACGGACTTTCTCGCTAATACGTGGGAGAAAATTTGTAATACCTCGTAGGAAAAGGAAATTGATCCTTTTAAAGCGTTAAGTGTCACGGGGAAATCGAGATGGAGAGTCGATCGAGCGTGAACGTTTTCGATGCGACACACAGCTGTCCTCGTAAAATAAAAATCAGGTATCAATGATACTTGGTTTTTTGTTAATAACGTCCCTGTATCCATCGTCCGCGTTATTTATCGTGCTTCGTTTCGTTCGTATCGTGTTCGTTCGTTCGTTTTCGCGGGATGCTTTAGTTATTAATTATCGTTTAATCTAAAAAATCATCAATGAGGAAGAGAGAGGTAGGAAAGTCGGGTTAAATATCAAAATATAATAATAATAATAATAATACTAATAATAATAATAATAATAAAAGTAATAATAATAATGATAATAACGATGATAACAATGATAATAATTTACGCGCGTCTTCGTTGAAAAACATTTACTCGCCGAATTATTATTTTTTTCCCCGTTACAATTTTTTTTTCTTTTCTTTTCTTTTCCGTTTCTTTCTTTCTTTCTTTCTTTCTTTCTTTCTTTCTTTTTTTTTTTGTTTCTTTATTACGCTCGTATCTTTTAATTTATGTACTCTGATATATCGAGTGAAATTTTGTATTTGTCCGCTTATCAATCCATTTTCGAAACAGCTGTTACGGTTAATATATACGTATGTGCGGATAACGAAAAATGATCATTTTCGAAATTAGGTCTCGACCCGTGAAACTATCGAAAGCCCTGACTTATGTATGTGGATCATTCTCAATGACGTTCGAGCTTCCATGCTCTCTTTTATCCAATGATCTAGAGAGAGAGAGAGAGAGAGAGAGGGAGAAGAGAGGAGGAAAAAAGAAAAAGAAATCTCTAAGGCCGAGCTTCGAACGTAACACAAAACCTCGTCTTCGTCCTATTTCCATCGTTTAACAAAACGTCGTCAAGAATGAAAAACAAAAGTATTTTTAATCCTTACACCGTAATCTATTTATAAATTATTTACTCGTTATAAACACAACGTTTCTCTGATCATTCTACAAACGACGAGATTAAAGAAAAAAAAATACATATATATATATATATATATACATTTAATTAATTCCATCGTACGATCAACAATCGACGATATTTATTCTTGAAAATTTGTCGTGGAAAATAAAATGAAGTGAATAATGAAGTGAAATAAAATCAAAGGAAAACAAGAAAAAAAGAGCGAGAGAGAAAGAAAGAAAGAAAGAAAGAGAGAGAGAGACAAAAACAACATTTGTTAAAGAAAAATACCTAACCTCGGAAAAGAATAAAAATAGAAAAGAAAAGAAAAATAAAAGAAGATCGAATCTTGGACAGATACACGTCGCGACATCTGTACGAGCGAGTAAGAAATTGGTTGCGATCATGCGAAACACACACAACATCGTTACGTTCGAACACACACGCGCGCGCGACGCAAAATAAAATCGCAATTTTTTTTCGATGGGTAAACGAAAAGTAAGAAACGCAAAACGACACACAGATGGTAGTTAACAAAAAATGCAAACTACAATGGGTCGACATGTAAATAACAATCGATCATACTTTCTTTTCCTTTCTTTCTTCCGCGAACTTATTTACCTCGTTCGATTAATATCGCCGTTTGGACGATCAGATAAAAGTAAGGACGAAAAGAATACAAATTAAAAATTGAAAATCGAAACAAAAAGACAAATACATCAAAAATTAATCTATATACGTAAAGTTTTCTAAAAGGGTAGTTCGTTTATTTTTTTTTTTTTTTTTTTTTTTATAATCGCCATATTTATCTCGTTCAATTAATCCTCTAGTTTCGACGATCCGACAAACGTAAGACGAAAAAAATAAAAAAATAAAAAAATAAAATAAACAAAAATTAATCGATGTAAAGTTTTCAAAAAGAGTGACTCGTTTTTATAATCGTCAAGTAACTTTTGGGACGTCCTGTATCACCGATGATGTGTCATCTCTCTCTCTCTCTCTCTCTCTCTCTCTCTGTCTCTCTCTCTATCTCTCTTATAATGTCACTGGCGTGTACATCCCATCGATGTTGGGTGGTTCGGAGCACCGATTGGAATGCCACTTATTTCAAAGTGTCGTGCGCACAAACGTATGTTAGTATGTATGTATTTACATGAGTATCACAAAAGCAAGCGAGCAAGCAAGCAAGGAAGCAAGCAAGGAAGCAAGCAAGCAAGCAAGCAAGCAAGCAAAAGCACACCTGCAATACGGATAATATCCGCAGGTGTTCGTCGTTGGGGGGAAAGGGTGGTGTAGGAAGGGGGTTTAGGTAGGGGGAGATGGCGGAGAGGGGTAAAAGAGGAAGGTGGGAGGGGAAGCGCACATGTGGTAAACGCGTGTGCACCGTGCATACACTTCTCACACGTTGCTTACCGTGCAACGTTGCAGCATCGTTGCAATTGCAGTTGCAGTTGTAGTTGCAATTGCAGTTGCAGCTGCAACAACGCCGAAAACGCAAACGCAAACGTAAACGCAAACGCAAACGCGGAGAGAATCTCGGAATGGCCAAAAGGGATTTATTAAAATGTGTTACGCATAAAAGTAATAATTAATATCGTCGTGGATTTTATATCGGTTAAAGGGGAGGAGGGAGGAGGTGAGGAGGTGAGATGGAAATGTGTGTATAAGAGAGAGAGAGAGAGAGAGAGATAATAATAATAATAATAATAACAACAATATCTTCAGTAAATTTTGTTTCAACCAACGCATGAGAATTGCGATTCGACCGATTATTAATGGGTGTATAGGGAGGGGAAAAGTGTGTGTGTGTGTGTGTGTGTGTGTGTGTGTGTGTGTGTGTGTGTGTGTACATGCGTGCGTTTCATTTCGAACACACCGAGATATATATATATATATATATATATATATATACTCGTTGCATCGCTGTTTGAATAAGAATCGAGATAATATAACCGTGATAAGAAGCGTAACACATATTTGGTTTCTCCATATTACGCGCTCCATATATGAATTCAACCCCCCTCCCCCATTCATTCATTCATTTATTTATTTACTTATTTATTTACTCGTTTACAGTTTCTCGATATTTTCCCATTCTTTTTATTTTCTCTTATTCTTTTTTTTTTTTCTTTTTTTATTACCCGCTTTATCGCTTCCGATGATCGCCGACGTTACATATGTAAGGCGATATGCGTTTTTGTTATTTAAAAAAAAATTACTCTCGTTATTATCAAGTTTACGGGACGGTGAGGGGGTAGAGGAGGTGGAGGAGGAGGAGGAGGAGGAGGAGGAGAAGGAGAAAGACATGTACGTATAATCTTTATACATCGATTGAGATTATTCATTGTTGGTTGTTATTGTTGTTATTATTATTATTATTATCATTATTATTATCATCACAATTATATTATCATCGTTACTCCTCTTTAACGAAACACAATTGGGAAGTTAAAAAAAAAGGTGGTAGGCTTCGATCAAAAGTCCGTAAGAGGCGTCGTTTTCTCAGAAAATATCTATTATCATTCCTTTCTCTACGTCATATCGATCACCTGGCTAACTTTTGACCCCCCCCCCCCTTCCCTCCCCTCTCCCCGTGTCCTCTTCCTCCCCGCCCCGCCGGTAAAACGGATGAGAATCATTTTTGTTTCGTGTTAACGGAGAAAACGAATGAGTGAGAGACAGAGACGAAGATTAAGAGATAAACGACGGGGGAAACGAGAAAAAGAAGGAAGGAGGAAGAAAAGAAGAAGAAGAAGAAGAAGAAGAAGAAGAAAACAAAAATAATAAAATTGTCGTCGAGGATGATGAAATTAGGTGCGGCTGGGATGGGTGGAGGGTGGAGAGAGTGTGGAGGGGTTGTACGGAGGGAAGAGGGCACACCATTCAAATGGACCCCACTCGATTTCTCTTCTGCGATGAGAGCCTTACACCTGTCGACCGAGTAATAATATAAAGCAACGGTGCAACGCGATTTGCATGTGCTTAACCTAAAAAAAAAAAAAAAAAAAAAAAAAAAAAACAAGAAAAAGAAATAGAGGAAGAAATTAGAAAAACGAAAGGGGAAAAAAGAAAAAAAAAAGTAAAAGAAACGGAGAAAAGGCGATAAAGAACACGAGATAAAAGAGTTACCCGTCTAACTCGCTCGTTGCCTTGATTCCCCTCCCCTCCTCCCCCCGCCATCTTCCTTTTTTATCTTTGAATTTATAGGGGACGCGCACGCTCGTGCGTTTTACCATACAATTTAGTAAAAACAAATGAGAACAGCTTTTGGTCAAGATGATGGAACAAGTTTTATCTTTTGTTAAAATGACTCGGAGAGAGAGAGAAAGGAGAGAGAGAGAGAGAGAGAGAGAGAGAGAGAGAAAAGCGTTCAACAAGATTATTGTTGCGTTTTTCGTGACGAACGATAGAAACATTGAACGATATCGATTTTCTGTTCAATCAAACGTAATTGTCCTTCTAGTATATATCTGTTAGCGCGTAAAGTAGTCCTCTCGGAGTAGATTAATAGTAGAGTGTTCTCTTTTCTCTTTGGTTTAAATAGCACTCCGCGTCTGTCGGTTGCTTTCACTTTCCAATAACGTCGTGCTTCTATCCGTTTAAAGCTTCGTGTCTGTTCATACGATTCCTGTGTTTTTTCTTTCTTTTCTTCTCTCTCTCTCTCTCTCTCTCTCTCTCTCTCTCTCTCTCTCTCTCTCTCTCTCACTCATTCGTTTTCTCTCGAATAATACATACATCGAACGAGAGAAGAAGAAAAGAAGAGGAGGAGGCGTAAGGGGTACATGGAAAAGGGGTAAAAAAAAAAAAAAGAAAATTGAACAAATAAAAAGAAAACACCTCCCCTTACCCCTCCACCCACGGAAGAAATTCACAGGGTGCTATCGTTTATAAATTGTTTGGTTCTTTTTTTTCTTTTTCCTTTTTCCCCTCTTTCAAACCGATTATTACTCTTTTCTTCTTCTTTCTTTGCCTTCTCTTTCTATTTAGACGCTTCGAAAGCCGTAATCTCTAAAACATTGCAATTGTGCAGTCGGGAAAACGAGAAAAGAAAAGGAAAGGGGAAAAAGAAAAGAGGAAGGAAGAAAAAATAATTAGCTTGAAAATTAGCGTCCTCGATAATTTGCAGGACGCGTGTGAACGTTTGGTTCGATACGGATAAAAATGAAAAAGAAAAAAAAATAAAGAAAAAAAAATGAAAAAAAAAAACAAGAAAATAAATAAATAAATAAATAAATGAATGAATAAATAAATATATACATATATACGTGCGTGTGTATAAGTGCGAACGGATAAAATAAAATCCAATCGTCGGATCGTCGAACGAAACGCCGAAAAAATTCAATGAAAGAAACACGGCCATAATATCGGAATATATATATATATATATATATATATATATATATATATATATATATATATATAATACAATATATCAGTCGATAATATCCGTTTATTCGTAGGCCATTCATTGAAGTTTCCAAGATTAACTTCCGCATAATCCTTCGCGAATATTTTCTTGTATTATCGAATAATTCGATTATTTTGTTGTATTATAGAATAATTCGATTATTTTGTTATATTATCGAATAATTCGATTATTTTGTTTAAGCACATTTTGTATATCGATTGCGAACGATACAGCACGTAAAAAGAAAATAATAAGAGAGAGAGAGAGAGAGAGAGAGAGAGCTATAAAAAAGAGAAAGAGAAAAAGAAAGAGAAAGATAATGAGAGAAAAAGAGAAAGAGAAAGAGTAAAAAAAAACAAAAACGAGAAAAGAGAAAGAGAAAGACATACACGTACGTGTACGCGTACGGTTACATGAACATGTAAATGTACAGACGCAAGAAAGGGGGAGGGGAGTAGAAGATGGAGGAGGAGGAGAAAGATGAGGAGGGAGTGGAGGCAAGGGAGAGGGTTCGTCTCTCGGATCGTCCCCGGCCCTGACTGTTCCCTGAGAGAATTCATGTCAAGGTAGTAAAAGCGACCACGGCGATCGCGCTCCGACTATATCACAAATACATACCATTTCAGAGGTATATGTATATAATGTCTGTATGTATGTATGTATGTATATGTGTTTACATGATACACGTGTAAACATATATATAATATATAACATATATAAACGCATATATATATATATATATATATTCGTCTACATGCATTTGCGAAGATATTTATGTGTGTATATTATATATGTGTACATGTATATATATATATATATATATATATATATACCTACATACATCATATATATATATATATATATACACATATAAATATATATATATATATATATATATATATATATATACGTGTGTGTCTTTTAGTGTACATATATATATATATATATATATATATATGCGTTTATATATGTATATACACGCATGTACATACATATACACGTCCGTATCTGGATCGACGGTGCAAGATTCGTGTTCGGTTTTGCACGACCCACTTACATCGCGCGGCTGGTAGTATTACCTTCTGGTGGCACTCCTTTGAAAGAAAATTTCGTAGAAACGTTAAGAGAAAATATCGAACGCGGATTCGTAAAAAAGAAACGGTCATTATTACATTACGATATCGCATATATATATATATATATATATATATATATATATATATCAGACACGTCCTTGACGTCCTTCCTTGACTTTCGTTTAAACGTTATATTTCATTTTACACGTCGAAAATAATTCGTTAACGAGGAGATCTAATGGCAACCGGGTGGAAGAGGGAGAGAGGGGGCGCGGGGGGAGGACGCCGGTCGCGAGGTGTCCTCTTTTTCCAATTTTTTTTTATTTTTATTTTCCCTTTTTTTTTTTTTTATTTTTTTCCCCCATTAGTTTCGTCGTCCTATCGCCAAACTATTCGGAAAAATCTTTCAACAAATTCGACGCTTAAAAAGTGCTTCTTCTTTTATTCTTCAGGACGACAATGAACTCGATGAACTTTTAATGTTCGAATCGATTCGATTTATCGCTTAATAAATATCATTCTCGTTAGGGGTTACGGATAAAGTTGGATGGATCGTAATCTTTGATCTTTAATCTTCCGTTTCTTTCCTCTTTCTTGTTTCTTTTTCTTCCATTTTTTTGTTCCCCCTTTTTTTTGTCTTCCTCGCTAGTTTCAAAGTTTCGATCAAAGAAAAAGAAAAAGCAAAAGGAAAAAAGAAAGAAAAAAAAAAAAAAGGAAAATACAAAATCATTCGCTACACGTGTTTATAGGTATACACACATATACACACGTACGTACGTACATAGGATAGATAGATGCATACGTATATATACGGACACAAGTATATATACATAAATACATACGTACATACGCATATATACGTACGTACGTACGTACTTGTGTGTATACCACCTTCTTTCTTCGTCGATTTGTTGTCGTCCTTGTGGAACTTACGTGCCAGTGGTTCTCATCGATCAGATCAGAACGACAACAACTTCCTCCTAATCGTTCTAAGCACAAAGCGGCGCGGCCGTTATCGCGTCGTATAAAATTTCAACGCGAAGATCAAAAAAAAAAAATAAAATAAAATAAAATAAAATAATCGAAAAGTCGCATAAACGCGTCCTACTAAACGTTCGTACGATAATACTTCCATCGAAACGATTTGGTTGGAAAAGGGGTGGAATGGGCGATAGGGGTGAGGTCGGGAGGGCCTGATAAGAGCGTCCTTAAGTACTCTCTCTCTCTCTCTCTCTCTCTCTCTCTCTCTCTCTTAACGTGCCAATAATTCTCGTCCAACGAACAACTTTTTAACGTTCGAAAAACCGACGACGTCCATCGAACATCCTTTCGAAAATTTCGAAACACGTACATGTCAAAACAATGATCCAAAAACTTCTGATCGGTTTTTCTTTTTATCTTCTTTTTTTTTTTTTTTTATACGAACTAATCGTATTTAAAATAATTGGATCCAACGAGAGAGAGAGAGAGAGAGAGAGAGAGAGAGAGAGAGAGAGAGAGAGAGAGAGATTGCGCGAGGTTTCGTTCTGGCATTAACGATACCACCCTATATGTGTAATATCCGTGCAGCGTATACGAGAGATGAATGTACAGCCATAAGTGTCTATAAATAGAGCGAGAGAGAGAGAGAGAGAGAGAGAGAGATATTATATATACCAGGCGTTCCGGTTTTTCGGGATAGAGGATTGTACCGGTTTTTAACACCTACATAATCTCTTTAAGTTAGTTCTCTTCTCGTGTCTCTTGTAAAAAGATATTACTACCCCGTTCGACCATTGTCATATTTTTCTTTTTTTTTTTGTTTTTTTTTTTTCGTTTTCCCTAGACTCTTTATCTCTCCGACGTGTGATACTTACTTTAAACTTATTTTACGAAGGTTTGCGTGTGCGTGTGCGCGTGTGTGTGCGTGTGCGTGTAGGTATAGGATTGATCGTGACCCAATATCCAACGTTCCAATTCGTATTGTATCAAATAGGTCACCTTTTATATATATATATATATATATATATATATATATATATATATATATATCATCGATCTATACAGTATGTACAGTATTTTTCTTTTTTTTCTTTGCAATGTAATCAAAAAGAAACGAGAACGAAAGAGAGAGAGAGAGAGAGAGAGAGAGAGAGATAAAAAATAAAAAATAGATTCCATCGGACTACATTTTATATTTAGATGTATATTGTTATCACGCATGACATACGTATGTTATTTCATATTGTATTATATATATTTTATTTATATCGTAAACAAATACTCGTATATTGTATTTTATCATTTTGTATCGTAAAACGAACGTTTTCTCCCCCCCCCAACCCTTAACCCCCGCTACCCATCATTATCTTTATACGTATATTATCAAGAAGAAAACACGTATTATATTTCTGTTTACGTTTACATCATATTATATATATATAAAAAAAAAATAAATAAAAACGAACATATTTTGAGTATTATATATTATATAGGAGCGCTTGTATTACAAATAAAATTGCTTTCTTTTTCTACCACTATCTTTTGTATTTGTATTTATAATAATAATTATTATTATCATTATTATTAAAAAAAAAAAAAAAAGAAAAGTAAATGATAAAACAAAAATAAAAGTAACGGGGAAAGAAAAAGAAGGAGAAAGAAAAAAACAACGAGAGAACAAAACAAAGTGTAACGTAACGAAAATCCATTTATTGGGAACGAGAATGAGAAATCGAGAAATGAAATTGTTTTTTTTACGGATAGACATAGACACACACATTCACACAATTGAAATCGACGAGAAAAGGACGGACACGTAAGAACGTCTTTTTATGCAAGAAGCAGTCACGCGGATACACACATAAAGTAATTCCTTTCACTGAAACGCCTTTCACTAAAAACATTTTCAACGAAACACCATACATAAGCAAAAATGATTTACATGCGTCGTATTTATGTGCCCATCTTATTAAAGCGTCCGCCATAATTAAATAAAGCGATATATCGCATTAATTTTTTTTCTATTATATTCTTCTTTCTTTTTTTTTTCCTTTCCTTTCTTTCCCTCCCCCCACCCTTCTTTTTCCTTTCAACCGTCAAAATCGAATATTCGAACGACTAGGACGAGGACGATCACGATTATCTTTTCGTTTGGTATCATCTTGGTAATTTTTATCGAACGACGATAATGTATTTAATACAAAAGAATATATATATATATATATATATATATATATATATATATATATATTATATATGTATTTGTAGGAATAATTATTCCAATAGTCTTTTCGAAACAGGATCTCTGTTCGTTAATTAACGTCAAACTGAGTTATTCCAACGGATAACAAACGTTCATCTATACACATATGTATATATAGATTTACACAGAGAGAGAGAGAGAGAGAGAGAGAGAGAGCCACAGTGTAATTTATAAAAAATCAACACGTATCAATAACTATCGCAGATACCACGGACGATGACAAAAAGAAAAAAAGAAAAATCTGAACTCTTGGGGAAAAAAATGTGTGTGTTCTCTCTTTCTTTTCTTAATCTTTTATTTTTCGTCGAAAAAAAAGAATAAATATTCGATCGATATAACCCACCCCTACCTATGTACAATGTAAATAACTTCAGTTTTTGTTATTTTCAAAAACTTACTCGTTATATTTCTTTATTACCGCAAATAAGACATTTCTCGCCAATTTTCACACACACACACACTCTCCTCTCTCTCTCTCTCTCTCCGTCTCTAACTCTCTGTCTTTTTCCTTTATGCTTTTACCAAAGAGTAACACCAACATCACCAACTATAAAAACTACATTTTATTCGAGTAAATCAGTAACGGTGACGAGCGAATCGTATTGCTTGCTTTCCAGGTTTTCCGCCTCGTAATAATTCTATTGCGTCGTTAAAACGGTATTTCACGTTATAACTACATACATACATACATATATATATATATATATATATATATATATATATATTTTATTTTTATTTTTAATACCATTAACAGGATTTCAAATGTCGGTCTAGTTAAAGTCTACCGACCGAATTCCTATTAAAACGAAACTAGGAACACGAATCGGTTGATGTTAACTCGGAGATATATGTAATTAGTTGGACGGTTTAGTTTAGTTTAGTTTAGTACAGTTTAGTTTAGTATAGTTCAGTTTAGTTTAGTTGCCCTTTCTCGCATATATATACATACCTACATACACACATATATATATATACACATATATATATATACATATATATATATACATATATATATATACATATATATATATACATATATATATACATACATACATACATATCATACATACATACATACATATATATATATATTTACATTCATACATACATAAATATATATATATATATATATATATATATATATATATATACATATATCATTGAGAAGAGCCACTAGATACTATAGAACAAACATACTAGATTTCTGCAACAGGTATAATCTGATGATCAATGCCTCCTGATTCGAATCACCGACAATGTTTATACGCGATCTTCCGTACGACTGATGATTCGATTCTCTCGACTGTGAAACATCCACTAATTAACTGAAAGGAAAAAATTAAAAAGAAAGAAAGAAAGAAAGCAAAAGAAAAAAGGAGAAAGATATACAACCAAAAAGAACAAAAAAGAAAAAAAAGAAAAGAGAGAAAGAAATAGAAAGAAGTAGCTTCCATTAGGAATATTATTCTCTCTCCAATTATAAACGCCTTCATTCTCTCTCTCTCTCTCTTTCTCTCTCTTTCTATCTATCTCTTTTAATTTACCCAATTATTATTACCCTCGGTTCTGTGCTATGTGGAATCCGAGAAATGTATTAAATGTGAATTTAATTGATTCGCTTCGGATAAAAAGTACCTCTTCTTATTTTTTTTCTTTCTTCTTCTTCTTCTTCTCCTCCTCCTCCTCCTTCTTTTTCTTCTTCATCTTTTTGTTTGTTTCTCTTTTTTCTACCTCCCAACCCGTTCTATCTCTTGTTTAACGTTCTAATATCGATTTTCTTTTTTTTTCTCCAACATCGTTTCATATTACAATACTGATTTCTGTATTCTATTGGTTTTTACGTTTTCACATCGTTTTTTTTTTTTTTCTTTCTTTGGGTCTTGTTTTGATTTTTTACTTCTCATATTATTTTTTGTTTTTCATATTAATAATATATACATATATATATTTCTTTTCTTCTTTATCCTTTTTTTCTAACTGTGATTTCAGCCATTACATTGATCTCTCTCTCTCTCTCTCTCTCTCTCTTTCTAATTAATTATCAAAATTATTAATTCTTCTCTAACATAATATATATATATATATATATCTCGTTACGATTACGACAAATTATTCCAAATATCGATAAACCTCGATCTCATGATTCTCTCCATTTCCCCCACCCCCTTTCCTTCCTCCTCATTTCTCTTTCTTTTATTTTCCTTCCAATTAATCAATTAATTAATTCAAATACTTCAACTCGTCCATCGAACGTATCCTTTAATTAACTCGAGTCTCGAGATACTTTACGGGATTATCAAACATCAAAGTGCAAATCGTACGTGATTCAAGATGTATAAGAGATAAATAAAGTCAATAATACAAATAAATGGGTGAACGAATATATAGAAAAAAAAAGAGACGGATAGAGAGAAAGAGAGAGAGAGAGAGAGAGAGAGGGGATAGAAACGAAAAATAGAAAAAATAAAAAAAAAGAAAATAAGAAAAAAAAAGAAAAAAAGGGAAAGAAAGATTAAATTAACCAAAGAAAAGTAAATGTGGGGAAAGAAGTACACGTGAATCACACTTAGTCTCTACATAGGACTTCAAAAGCTATATATATATATATATATATATACGTACAAATATATATATATATGTACAAATATATATATGTACGTATAGATATATATGTACATATGTGAAACACAAGCGAGGCCTTTGCAAGCTCGCTGAGCTTACATCGAAAGCGCTTCTCTCTCTCTCTCTCTCTTCTCTCTCTCTCTCTGTCTCTCTCTCTCTTTCTCTCTCTCTCTCTCTCCAATGTAGTAGTTGTTGACTGCCGCCTGTGCAATCGAGACTCGTCGCGGAAGTTCCGCTTTTGTCTGACCCAGATAGTCCGCATTCACTCGCTATTTCGTAACGGGACCGACTACTACTACTACTTTCTTCTTTCTTTCTTTCTTTCTCTTTCTCTTTCTCTTTCTCTTTATTTCTTTTCCTTTCTTTTCCCTTCTTATTTCGTTCTTTCGTTCGTTCGTTCGCAACAGTAATGTGAAGAGTAGACATAATGTTTTCCAATTCTCTCTCTCTCTCTCTCTCTCTCTTACTTCTCTTTCTCTCTCTCTCTCTCTCTCTCTCTCTCTCTCTCTTACTTCTCTTTCTCTCTCTCTCTCTCTGTCTGTCTGTCTCTCTCTCTCTCTCTCTCTCTCTCTTGGTATCGTATATATTTTTTTTATATGGACCGTTTATTTCGAAAGTAGTGCAAGTCCATTGTTTTTTTTTTCTTTTTTTTTTTTTGTTACGAGAAAATTAAAGGCCGGCGTATCCAATCGCTACGCGATTTCCTTTCATTGGACAATTTTTTTTTTTTTAATCGAACGTACACGCACTGGCACTTTTTGAAGATATTACATGTCAACCGGTCATGTATCGAAATGTTTACACACTAAATTAATCGCAAGTTATGTGATGACTCGTATAAAAAAAAAAAAAAAAATAAAAAATAAAAGAAAAGAAAATGGACTTGCAATACTGTCGAGATAAACGGTCCGTATATAATAGAAAAATAAATAAGAATAAAATAAAAAAAAGATTGGAGTAAGTATGATATATATATATATATATATATATATATATATATATATATATATATAAAGAAAAAAATATTGAAATTAACGAATGATATTAATTTTTGTTACGTGTATATATATATATATATATATATATATTTTTTTTTTTTAAATAAATCTTTTGACACACAAATATATATATACGATATATTTATCTATATAATAGATGCATACATATAAATATTATTAGATGTATGTTTGGTAGATTATTATTTTTATTATTATTATTATTATTATTATTTATTTATTTTTATAGTTAAAAGAACAGATGGTATAATTTAACGTTAGAAATTTATCGAACCACACGCAAACTCTAAACTACCCGGTATCGTGATATTACCAGGAAGAGGAAACTATATATACGTTGATTAATTAATCGCAATTATCTCGGCACCTCTCAAAGGAGAGTCCATTTATATATATATATATATATATATATATACACACACACACACACGAGGCCGAATCGATTGAAAGCCGATCGATCATTTACTAAACGAGCACGTTATAGATCCACTAGAAAAAAAAAAAAGAAAAAAAAAAAAGAGAAAGAAAATAAAATATCATTTTCTCTGGAAAGTTTTACAAACATCGTCGAAATTTTTACTACGTAAAGTAACTTATTATTAGATCTTGAAAAATTTACTTCCATTAGGAATAATGATCAATCATACGTATTCAAAATTGTTTGTTTTTTGCGTCTCTCTCTCTCTCTCTCTTTTTTCTTTTTTTCTTTCTCTTTACAAGATCACGTACGAAGAAAATTATTTGCACGATCATTAATCTTACATATGTCC
>OU964966.1:7105847-7118347 GCA_918808275.2 Dolichovespula sylvestris
TCTCTTCTATCTCATATCACAGATAAGAATTCCTACGTCGACGAGATGAAATTGCAAGAGATCGTACAAGGTCCGCGCCATGACAAGGTTCCTAATCTATTACGACGACGTTTTTAGGAGAATGAGTGAGTGAGTAAGAGAGGGGGAGGGGAGAAGAAAATGTGGAAGAAGGATAAAGCAAAAAAAAAAAAAAGAAAGAGGAAAAAGAAACTGGAGAATTAGGATGGGAGAAGGTAGAGTACGAATTTTACGTGAGAAATACGTATGAACGTTTATATATATATATATATATCTTTTTTTCACATTACCAACGCATAAAAACAAAAATACGAACGCATTAGAAGCGTACTTGGAAGAACTATTATAATAATCGTATACTAATTAATTTTTTTTTGTTTTTCATTTTTTACATCAATTATTTTTTTTTTTTTTTTTTTAAATTGCAAAACAGTCACACGGCGAGGAGACAGAATTTATTACTAATAGACGATGATTTCAATGAATAACAATATTATCAATTTGTTTTATCGAATTCTTTAGACCTCAGACATTGAACTTTTAAGTTCGTACTCGTTGGACGGTCGATAGTTTTTTTTTACAATCTGTGAAAAAAAAAAGAAACGGAAAGAAAAAACAAACGGATGTTGGTCTAAGGATTATCCGAGGAAGAAAAAAAAAAGAAAAAAAAGAAAAGGAAAGAAAAGATAAAAAGAAAAATAATAATCGATCTTTAAAATCTCTCGAAAGAACTTTCGTACTACGCTTAGGAACTTTGGACTCGTACCCAGAGGCAATCTCTCTCTCTCTCTCTCTCTCGTCGACGGCAAGTATTTTAGTTTGGAAAATATATTTTTCTTCGATCGAGACGAAAACAAAAACAGAAACAAGAACAAAAGCGATTAGATTTCGCGGAGGAAAAAAGAAAATGATTTTATTACCGTTGCATAATTAATGTTTTGTCCCTCTCCTCTCTCTTCTATCTCTATCTCTCTGGTTTTTAAAAATTGACGCATAATTTTTTGCCCCCTTCTTTTTCCTCGTCGGAACAAAAACGCGAAGGAAGACGAAGGGAACAAAAAATTAAATAAAATAAAATAAAATAAAATAAAATAAAATAAAATTAAATTAAATTAAGAAACAAACGAATCGAATTTCGATCGACCGAAAAAGCCAATTTCTCTCCCGTGGAATTCCATTAAAAAAAAAAAAAAGAAAAAAAAAAAAAAAATATATATATATATAATAAAAAAAAAGAAAAAAATAGAAGCAAATGCACGCACGTAGTTTCCTTCTTGTCCATTCGTTTTCTTTCTTCTTTTCGTAATTATTTTAATCATCGTTCTCTTTTATCCTCGCGTCGCTTCTCAATGACGAGACGAAAAAACTTCCGACTAAACTTCCACGTGTTTGTGTATATATATATATATATATATATATATATATATATATATATATACATCACATACATGCATAAACACACACACACACACATATATATATACCGTTATCGTCCGACATTCCTGTCCATTTTATTATGTCCGCGTTCGTTTCGATAATACGCTTTCGTTCGTTCCTTTACGTACGTGCATACGTACACGTGTTCGTTCGTACGTTCCTCCCATCTTCCTTGACTTTTTTTCGACAACGAGTCCAAGTTCTTCCCTTTTGAAAGAAAGTCGACTACTTCCTTCAAAGAAAAGAAAAACGAAAACAAAAAAAAAAAAAAGAAAAGAAAAAAAAGAAATGAAAATGGAAGGGGAGAGAAAAAAAGAACAGGGAAAGAATTAATGAAGTGGACGGTGGGGGAGGGGAAAGGAAAGGGGAAGAAGAGTGATAGGAAAGTGAAGAAAGAGAAGATGAGGGGAAAAAAAATAAGAGGAGGAGAGGGAGGAGGAGGAGGAGGAGGAAGAAATTATTTTGAAAAATGGATTGTTGCAACGTCGCTTAAACTTTGTGTTAATTGTCAGTAAGTAATTGTACGATGTCGAAAGTCCGACCGAGCATGAAAATGAAAATATGCTTGCCTGCTTATTCCAAGAGACCTTGAATCGCCAATCAAGCAATTTTTCTCGAGAGTGCATCGACGAGTGAGATACATCGATTATCGTTAACAGTCAATAAGAATATATTTACGTACGTAAACGCGTTTACACGTTGAACGTATGAATAGTAGTATCCGGCGTTGTATTATGCGAGTCCGATAATTTACGAAGGAAAGAAGAAAAAAAAAAAAAAAAAGAAAAAGAATAAGAAGGAACGAAAAAAAAAAAAAAGAAAGAAAGGAAGAAAAACGTATTGATTAAGTTTCCTAACTTTTTTTTTATTTTATTTTCTTTTCTTTTTTCTTTTCGTTGAATGATTCATTTCTTGGACTTTTCAATTCAATTACGTCCGGGCGTCCATAGAAGTTCTATTAACCTCATTACGTATTATAGTATATATATTATATATTATATATTATCGTTATATATTATGTATCATTATTGTACATTTAGTTAGTTGACGATAGAATTCGTTATTTATTAATCACTGCTTCATCAATTATTATTGCTATCGATTTAATACCATGGTATTATATCGTAAATACAAACAAGAAAAAAATAAAAGAAAGAAAGAATTATAAATTTAGGCGGCATCCTCAAATAATTTCCTTTTCACCTATTTAATAGAATTCACTTTCCAATTTCAATGGCACATCGTCCCCCTTCGAAATCGTAACACGCATACACATCTCGATTCCATTTGGTCATATACACACAACATAGGATAAGTTCGTTTATATATATATATATTAACTTAGGATCAGAACAGTGTTTGTATTTGCAACGTAACTTATTTATGTGTGCGATCTAATAATAACAAAATTCAGTTTACCATCGTAGAACAAGTCGGGAATACAAAAATATCATCCAAGACAAAAAAAATAAAAGATAACAATTTATATATATATATATATATAAAACTTTGATATTACGTAAAGTACCATGCGTGTGTGTAAATCGTATTATCGATGATATTATAACCGGCAGTATTCTAATTTCCATAGATCGCTAGTGTAACGCAAATCCCCTCCAATCTTCTCCCGCTCGACAAAAAAAAAACTCGTAATACACGAGAGAAAGAAAATATTTGTTTACAACTAACTATCCGCATAAGTATGCTAATACACTAACGCTCGTCGTTCTTTCACTCTTTCCGTGGTTGTTGTTATCCTTTTTTTATTTTCTTCTACTTCTTCTTATCCCTCTCCCTCTCCCTCACCTTCTTCATCATCATCTTTTTTCTTTCCGTCTATTATTTACCTCATTCCGAGACAGAATAATAATCTCAGATAATAATAATGAGAGAAAGAGAGAGAGAGAGAGAGAGAGAGAGAGAGAGAGAGAGAAAATAGAGAAAGAGATAAAGAAAATTATGCAATCCCTTGTCTTTTCTCCCTTCGCAATAATCGTGATAATTAAATAATCTACAGTATGAATAATTATCATAAGCTAGGAGAAGAGATCGGATCGTGTGTATGTCTAAGCCGCAAAATCGTTCCGTGGCATAATCTATTACGTTGTTTTACCTTCGTTTTAAGATACCCCCCGTTGCATAATATTTGTTGGCAAATAAGAAGTCTTACGACGATGACGACGACAACAACAACAGCAACAATAATAATTATTATTATTATTGAAACAACAACAGCGACAACGGCCATAGCAACAACAATTATAATAATCGCTAGAAGTACTAGTCGTCCCGAGAACGTTTTCTCGGATATTGTTCCAACTATGAAAAAAAAAATTAAAAAAGAAAAAGAGAGGGGGGAAATTGTATTTAACTATAATAATAAATTTTCGATCGATCGACATACTCGTATACAACGTCAATGCAGTGATTCGAAAAATCAATGACTCTCTCTTTCTCTCTTTTTCGTGACCTTTCAACCAAGCAATTACACTTGCCGTTTACGTTTGAGTTAGCTTTTTACAATCCGTAAAAAGAAAATGAAGTCATAAAAAAGAAATGGAAAAAAAAAAAAAATAGAAAATTAACTCGGAGTTTCGAAATAAATGCAATTGATTTTTAAAAATTATTTAAAAAACTTTTGGCTCGCCCTGTATTTATATATATATATATATATAATTATATTAATTAATATAATATATATAATTATATTAAATTATATTAATTATATATATAAATAAATAAATAAATAAATATATATATATATATATATATATATATATATATATATAAAGAGTTTCGAAATAAGTGTAATTGGTTTATAAAAATTATCTAAGGAATTTTGAAGTTTTGAAATAAGTGTAATTGATTTTTAAAAATTATCCAAGTAATTTTTGGCCCGTTCTCTATTTATATATATATATATATATATATATATATATATATATATATATTCGTATGTCTGTATCTATGTATCTCTGCATGCGTGGCATGATGTATATATATTTATATATATATATGTATGTATGTATCGAACAAAAATAAGAATGCTAACGATCGAAGCCTTGTTCTTTATTAGACCATCGCCTCCCTCCCCACCCCCCCATTCTTCTCCCCACCATTGGCCAAGTATCGATTCGTAAATGGAATTACCGGTGGAATGCGCTTTGAGGATAATACAACTCGCTACGCCACCAACAAAGTCACGTTTTGCTTTCCGTTTGCTAACAATAATAACAATAATAATAATAATAATAATAATAATAATAATAATAATAATAATAATCATCCACCCTCCGGCCTTTATTATGCGCAAAGATCGTGAAAATTCTGTTATTTATATCGCCGAGATTGTTCAACTGCGTTATTACTGATATTTGCAACTTACGAAAAAGAATGGAAAAACAAAAAAAAAGGAATTAAATAAAATACAAAAAAAAAAAAAAAAAAGAAATGAAAACGAAAAAGGAACGTTACTTAATAACATCGCGAAGCATCGTAAATACGCGATCTTATCGAGCTAATCTCTAATTTTTATTTATCTTTTCGCGATCTTATCGAACAAGTATCTATTTTTATTTTTACTTTTTTTTCCTTATATATATATATTTTTTTTCCTTTTAACGCGTTCGTTTCGTCGAATCTCGGAATCATTCTCGTTTTATTTCTTTATTGTTTTTCCTGTTTTCTTTCTTTCTTTCTTTCTTTCTTCTTCTTCTTTTCCTTTTTCTTTTTTTGTTATTTTTTTCTTTTTCCATTCGAACGCTCGCACGCAACATCGTCGGTATTCTTATTTTCGAAACGATATCGACTTATTTTTACGTTACATTCGTGTCTCTTTAAATACGTTATGTATGTATGTATGTAATAATGCGTACTTGAGCATTGAAATTCTTCTCTTCTAATAATTAATAATACGTTAGTTAACCAACGCCGAACATTTTCTAATGCATTCATATAATTTCGTATGTATATATATCGTCGAACGTAGACGGAGGGTCAAAAGTCTCTCGATGAAGATTTTAAAGGTCAAATTACTCTTTTTTGCGAGAATATTTAGGCTAATCATTTTTTCCTGTCTCTCTCTCTCTCTCTCTCTCTCTCTCTCTCTCTCTCTCTCTCTCTTAAGAAAGTGTGACTACCTAGTCCGAGATAATTTTGGACGATCCGAAAAACGAATTAAAATTCTCGAAATGTATTCGAAAAGAGTGAACGATTTTTAAAAATTTGTCAGACCAACAATTGGCTCGTCATCTACGTTAATGTGTATTTATGAAATTGTACAATTTTTCTTAACCATGTTTTTATAGTTTATATATATATATATATCAAACAATACAACAACATCGATTATCCCTACATTTCCATCTTGCGAAAGAATGATTTATGTCTCCGCATATAATTACATTATTAACTGGAAACAATACGCAATATAATCGTGTTTTTCCTACATTTATATATATATATATATATATATATATATATATATATGATTTTTTTTTTATTAATAGATTTCTTCATAATATATTGAACCTGTTCGTAGACGTGTCTCTTTGTATGTACGTAAGCATGTGCTTGCTTATTCAACATTGATGTCTAAAAAGAAGACGTAGCGCGTCACGCGAAGTTAGGACATCACAGTGAAAGAGAAAAAGAGAGAGAGAGAGAGAAGAGGTCAAGGCCAATTGTTTTGATATTTCCAACTTCTATACACGCGATATCCCCTCAAGCGCGTTCTTTTTATAAAAGAATTGTCTAAAACAAAAAAGAGAGAGAGAGAGAGAGAGAGAAATCTGTCATTATTACTTAATAAACGAGTCATTCGAAAGCCATATCGTGATTAATTCAATTTTCTGCAAGTTCGTTAATTTCAATATCAAATGACACGACGTTGCCATACTCGGCGATTATCGTTTCATGAATTCGATCTATTATTTCGAGATAATTTCTAAATATCGTTTGTAGATGATAAAAGTTTTTTTTCTTTTCTTTCTCCGGACGCTATCGAATATTACATGAATTATTCGAAATGTTACAATGACGTAAAATTTTCGATGTATATTTATTTCAATTTATTCGTACAATTTATATATATATATATATATATATATATATATATATATATATAAATTTTGATTTATACATAGAATTTTTTGATAGACATATAATTTCGTTCAATTCGCAAGATTACGATAAATATATCGCACATTTCGATTTATTATCTGTCAAAATTTCGTTCAACCAACATTTCGATCGTATTACAATACGTTTTGTAATTTTTTTTTTTTTTTTTTTTTTTTTAATATAACAAATTTTCGCGTGGACGATTCCGCGAGGGAATAAAGCTTTTTTTTTTTTTTCGTGTAATCGTCGTTGATCGAGAAGAGACAATATGGCCGTAAAAAAAATTCTACTGTACCATAGTAGTTATGAAAAAGTGATCGGCTTGACCACGATTAAAAAAAAAAAAAAAAAAAAAAAAAAATAAAAACGCACGAGTAAAAATACGTTTCGAGTATTATAAGAGAAACGCTTGTGATTATGCTAACAACATTGTGCACGATGATATCAACCGTTTCTGCAGAGAGTAAGAGTGAGTGAGTGTGAGAGAGAGAGAGTGAGAGAGAGAGAGAGAGAGAGAGAGAGAGAGAGAGAGAGAGAGAGAGAGAGAGACAGAGAGAATAAAAAGAAAGAAATCACGTTTTATCGTTCATGACAAGAAAATAAGAAATCCATCGAGTATCGTTTTTGGATCGATACAATATCGATGTTTACGATTTAACGAGGTAAAGATCCGGTTTTACCAGGATGATTTCAATCGATTCGACGAAGTCGATATATACATATATATATATATATATATATATATATATATATATATATATATATATATCGTGGAAATCCCAAGGATAATTTCTCATCCTTAGATTTCTACAAATTAATTCTATCTAGGTATGACGAAATCGCTATGTGAAAATTAACGAAAATGTCGTCGGAGATTTTAACGAAAAATTTGAAGGAAAAGAATAAAAAAAAAAAAAAAAGAAGAAAGAGAAAAGAACAGAGAAAAAAAAAGATTAAAGTTATTCGTTATTATAAATCATTGTTAATGATCATAAACGTCATGATAACAACGAATGTTATTATACAATCATATATATATATATATATATTTTTTTTTTTCTTCGATTAGATTTAAGATATTATAAATGCGTTAAAGTCGTTGTAGAATTATTATATAAGAATTCAATTCGATATATACAGTGAACGCCACGTTTCACGGTCCCTCTCGACCGTGATTTTGAAAATATTTCGAAAAAGTCCACAACGCGAGGAGATATTCTTAGAGTATTACAGGCGATATAGGAAACACTTAGAAAACCAAATATCGATATTTTTGAAATGTCAAACCTATCTTAGTATCCATAACTTCCGTTGTCGTTTATGGTAACTTCTCGTAAAATCTATTTTGCTTTTCCTTGCGACTATATATATGTATATATATATATATATATATATAAATGGAACGTATTCTTGCGCATGTTCCTTTTAAATCTTATCTCGCATTGAAAATAATATTATCCCTATTGATTTCCACTTTCCTTGCTTCTTGTTTATCCTGCTCATTGAAATTTTTTTTATACGACCGAACAAAAAAAAAAAAAAAAGAAAAAAAAATCGAAAGAGAACACAGACAGACCGGTCGCGACTCGAAGATTTTTGTCTTTCAAAATGCGATTAAATCTTTTTTCTTTTCTTTCTCTTTCTTTCTTTTTTTTTTTTTTTGTTTTTGTAGTTGTTGCTGCGTCTTTGGAATTTGGAATTTTGAAAGAACATTTTAATAGTTATTTTTGCAATCGACGAATTTTCAATAGAAACGAGAAAAGAATGTTCTCTCTCTCTCTCTCTCTTCTTTTTTCTTCTCATTATCTCTGCAAAACAGTCTCGATTTGAATTTGTACGGACGTTACGGGGACCGGTAATGTAAAAAAAAAAAAAAAAAAAAAAAAAAAAAAATGGAAACTACATATGCAGATATTTACAACGAATTCTCGATATCCTCGAACTTCGATTATTCCTTCGTAAAATAATATTATTCTCGGAATGCTTGCGTGTTTTCACGTAAAGAAAAAAAAAAAAAAAAGAAAAAAAGGAAGAGAAAAAATTATTACGTTTTCTGTATGCGTTTGTGTGTGTGTGTGCGCGTACACGAAGTATATAAAAAATTGTGTTACCATCAAACACTGATAATATACCATATTTATAATTGATGATAAACAGGTTTATCCGAAGTTAACTATAAATCAATATGTCATTTGGATTATAGCAATGGATGAAAATCATTAATTCTACAAGGCCTAGTTCTGTTTTTCGATGGTGTGATTGTGACAGACAGACAGACAGACAGACAGAGATGATCGACAATAAACGAGGCGAGTTCATACGAAGCAGAAGGAGATAGTCTCTTTGTTCCATAAGTTACGATCTATTGTTTTCATTTGAAATAATACACACACACACACACACACACACACACACACACACACACACACACACACACTTTCTCTCTCTCTCTAGCTCTCTCTTTTTTTTTCCATCGAATACTTAAACAGTCGAGTTTAAACAGTTTACAATTATTTTACGATAATCTAATGGAGTGAAGGAATTCAAGTAGGCGAGCTTCTATTATTTCGAAATAAGAGAACCAATTAACTTTCTAGTATGTATATATACACCTATGTACATATGGTACTCTTGTGCAATCTATGAGAAATAATACTAATAATTTTATATATATATATATATATATATATATGTATATATGTATATACATATATATATAATTATATCATATATCATTATTGACTAATCAAAGAAAATAATTGTCGACTACCAACAATTCTTTTTTTTTTTCTTTTGATTGGTTTGAGAGGATCGACGGATCAGATAGATCATTAACATTTTTAATTGTCGAACTGATTATATATACATATACAAACATATATATATATATATATAAATAAAAGAACAATAAAATTCTCGCGCTTCCATCACGTCAATGTGGCTTCTCCACCGTGAGCGGCTCGTAAAATAAATTTTAATTATTCATTTGCCCCTTTGAACGAATTAATATTAATAGTAATAGTACGGTACTAATAATAGCAACAACGGTGGTGATAATGGTGATGTTGATTGTAATTTTCTGCCTATCTCCTTTTTTTCTTTTTCTTCTTTTTTTTTTTTTTTTTTTTTTTTTTTTTTTTTTCTTCTTTTTGTGAAGCGTATATGCAAGGACGTAGGATAGATAAACGGGCGTTAAATAATGAATGAGAAACGTTACATCAGGAATTACAAATGTGATAGTTTAAAACCACGAAACGATCGTTATTCTTTACCCTCAACTCGACTTGTGTGCAAGACTCGTGGAAAGGTAAAAACGATTTCTAAAAATCGTCCAGACGGACTTTCACCGGGACGTGAACGCACACACACACACACACACACAAAACACACAACACACATCACTCAGGCACGAAGGAATCATGGTAAATACATTTTACAAGAATAAGTTCATTACAATAGATATGAATATATTTTTCTTAACTCTTTAAGCTTTTCTTTTTTTTTTGTTTCTCTCTTCCTTTATACTTTTTCTTTTTTGTTTTTTTTTTTTTTTATTATATAAATATTCAATGTTAATGACCCGATAACACAAATAACAGTGATAATTATATATATAGAATTAGATGGGAACAAACTGAACATTTTATTTATATATATACATATATCAAATTTTTTGTAATGAGTTATCAATCATCAATTGACCAATCATTGATTTACTTATTTACATATTTATTTATTTACAATATTAATATACTATGAAATATTATTTTGTATATAATTATAAACATATATACGTATAATATTAAAAATATACAATATTTTGTATATTGAATATTTAGAATTGGATAAATAAATAAATAAATAAATGGTCAATAATAATTCATTAAAAAAATTGGATACATATAAATGAAATGTTTCTATATTTTTCTTTTTATTTCACACACTCTCTCTCTCTCTCTCTCTCTCTCTCTCTCTCTCTCTCTCGCAGATTTTTAAGAAATAACCAAAGTATGCCGTCCACCGATTGTGTTGACTTTTTTGATCTCATTACGTTAACACTTCCAAAGTCCATCGACTCTGTTATTCTTCCTCATAAGATATAATTACGTATCATTAACATCACTCAATTCTAATTTATCACTTTTACATCATCACAATTGTCCTCTCCTTATTAACAATTTTTTTCTTTTTCTTTTATTCTTTTTTCTTTTTTTTTCTTTTTTTTTATTATAATTAAACTTCCTTCTAAAGTATCTTTTCCTTTTTTTCTTAAATCGTTCCTACAATAAATAAATAAATAAATAAATAAATAAATAAATAAATAAATAATTCCTTCATTATAAACTATATGTATATATGGTGCGTAATGAAGAGACAGAGAGAAAAGTATAAAGCGTATAAAATATATATATATATATATATATATATATATATACACACTACGAAATTTGAATTAAAGAAGAAACTATTTATTTAGTCATTAACAAAAATATAAAAAATAAAAAATATTATATATATATATATATAACTATACGTAAAAATATACATATGAATATATAAGAAGTGACATTGACTTCGTATCGAATGCAAAAGGAAAACAACAAAAATAACGAAAATATGAGAGTGTGTGCGTGAAAGAGAAGAGAGAGAGAGAGAGAGAGAGAGAGAGAGAGAGAGAGAGAGAGAGAGAGAGAGAGAGAGAGAGACGGTAAAGAGGGAAAGAAGAAAAAGATTATTTACAAGAGGCTCTTGTGAAATCTTCGTGAAAAGAGTAAAAAAGAAAAAATAATACTGCGTAAGCGCACGTATATCTACATCAGTCTAGCCACATCTTTTTTATACGTCTAACTAACACAGAACCAAAGAAGGAAAAAGGGGATGGAGAAGAAAGAAGAAAGAGTCGAAGAAAAAGCAGAAGAGGAGGACGAAGAAGAAGAAGAAGAAGAAGAAGAAGAAGAAGAAGAAGAAGAGACGAAAGGAAATGAAAAGGAAGAAGAGAAGGAGAAGAGAAAGAAGGAGAAGGCGAAAAGATCGATTCGAGACGTCCCTCCTTGATTCCTCCCTTTTTTTCTCTCTTTTTCTTTTTGTTATGGGGTTTTTTTTTCTTTCTCTTTTTTTTTCTTTTCTTTCTTTTTCATCGCGCTGTACGTAAGTAATAACGACGAGAGAACGAAAGGTGAAATTATCCAGACGGGTTGAAGGTCGTCTTAATGCGTACCTTCTTAAGGGTGCTCTCCTTATTTTCTTTTTTTTTCTCGCTATCTCTTTTTCTTTCTTAATATTCCTCCCTCTTCGTACTCCTCTCCCCTATCTTATTCGCTTTACATTACGACGTTTAAAAATTTTAATTAGACGTTGGTGTAAGTTGAACAAATTTTTTTTCCCTTCTCTCTCTCTCTCTCTCTCTCTCTCTCTCTCTCTCTCGTTTCTTTTTTTACAGAACGAAAAAAAAAAGAAGGACAGAGAAACAGGATTAGCTAACAATTTTTTTCCCCCCCTTGCAAGGTGTTACTTTTTGCCATAGAAAAACAAATTGTGAAAAAAAAAATATATATTAGTTAAAAAAATATATTTTTCTTTTTTTTTCTTTTCCGTCGCATTTTTTTTTTATTTACATTGATTACTATAAAAACGAAGGATAGTGTTTGTTCTTCTTAAAAAAAAAAAAAAAAAAAAAAAAAAAAAAAACAGAAAACCGAATAAAAAAAACTACAAATAAAAAAACTACAAAACTACTTATAATATATATATATATATATATATATATAAAATAAAAAGAAAGAAGAGAAAATAGAAAGAAAAATACTTTTTCATTCGTTCTATTCGATCCAAAATAATTACCGAAAGTATAATAATTTGTTTTTTTTTTCTTTCTTTTTTTCCATTTAATTTCTTTCTTTCTTCTTGTATTTTTTATTTTTAAT
>OU964966.1:7123347-7129392 GCA_918808275.2 Dolichovespula sylvestris
CGTACAATGACGGGGTTTCGTTTGACGCTTCGTTTCAAAAAGTACATATTAATTATGCAGAGTGTGCCGAAAGTTATTAGGTAATTTAAAAGAAAAAAAAAAAAAAAAAAAAAGGAAAGAGTGAGAGAAAAGATATGAAATAATACCTTTTTCAGACTTTTTATAGGCTGATATCCTTTTCTTTTCTTTTTTTTTTTTTTTTCTATGTTCTTTCGAATTATGAAACTATACAAGAAACTTTTTCATGGTCTACAAACAAAACGAAACAAAAAATAAAACAAAAATTTAACCCAAAATGTTTCTAGAAAAAAAAAAAATGTATTTGAATGTCAAAAATTAATTGACAAGTATTGGCTATCCCCCTTCGTCCTGTATAATTAATAACTATGCATATATAGTACTAAGAATATGCATAGTCTATATATATTCTAATGGTAAATAGTTGAATCACAATTATAGTTATTTAATACGGTATAACTATCTATAATAGTACTATATATATATACATACACACACACACGCACACATATATATATGCTTGTATTATAATTTTGTAATAATATATATACATTTAGTTTGAATAATGATTGTAATTAATAATATCACCAATTTAACATTTATCTTTTCGTCTTGTAAAGAAATTATGAAGTAAAAGATATTGAAAGATAATATTCGAAAGAATTGTGAAATAAAAAAATATTGAGAACGGTAATTCCCAGAATTGATTCTGTTTAAAAGTAAGGATTATATATTTCTTCTTCTAAAGAGAGAGAGGGAGAGACTCGAAGAGATAAGAATTTTTTTTCTCTTTTTTTCTCCTTTACGATATCTTTTATATATATAGGAATATCAATGTTACGTATGTACTGATCTGACATATATAGAAATATAGAAATGACAAAATTCGAAAATGCCTTTTTCTACGATCTCGTAGATAGATTTATCCAAAAAAAAAAAAAAAAAAAAAAAAAGAAGAAAAAAAATCTAAAAGAAATATTTCGTCGACCTTCGAAATAAGATATTATACATTTTTACAAATATTCACGAAATATTTCGTGAACCTTTCGTAATTTTTTATTTCAACGAAATTCGAGTAACGAAATCCAATCGTATTGAATCAAACAAAATTGTTCTATTTCCAAACGATTAAATCGATATTTCGATTAATATTGCACGTAATGAGACATTTCAAGAATCAAACAATTAATATTTTCTCGATCGATATCAATTCGGTCGAAAAAAAAAAAATGCTAACAAACCAATAACGTTTACAAAATAGTGACAACATCGATATCGTTCGATTATGATTCTTAAGTTAGATTTTTTAATATAACTGACAAGTATATAATAATGTCGAAATCATAAATAGTTACCCGTTAAATTCTCGACAATTTGTAAGTAAAGGAGAATAAGAAGAAGAAAAAGAAAGGAAAGAGAGGGGAGGGGGAAATGACGTACCAAGCAATCTTTTATATTTGCACGTGTACATTACATATATATATATATATAATATGTACGTGAATTCGAATCGAGAGAAAGTGATATTATAGATCTCGTTCTTAATCGATGATCATTTTATCTTAGAATAAATTTCACTTCTTTTCAATACCTAAATACCTATCTTCATACGTATCACACGTATATTTAATTTCAATATTTTCCGTCGTGCATATATATGTATTTGTTTTATTGTTAAACGAATCCAATTGCATATAAAAATAATTATCGAATTTATTTGCCTGTTAACAAATTTCTTATCGCCGTGTAAAAACTTGAACGAATATATATGTACGTGTTCGACGAATTTACTACACACACGCGCACAAAGATATACATTCGAAGGAGCATAACTCAATGGAAAAATGATTTACGGATTTATTTGCCTTTATAAAAAAGAAAATTTGTTATCATCATCGAGCGCGCTTGAATGAATATATCAATATCGTGCTTGAAAAATCTACTACGTTATATACGCGCACGTACGTATTCATAAAGTATAATAACAACGCGAAATAAAATAAATACAAATAAAAAACAAAAAATAAAAATAATCAGAAAAAAAAATATATATATATATACTATAACGTAATATTACAACATAAAATCCAATTAATTTAATCTTCTTTTGTATAAAATCAATTCGAAGAATATTATCAATGAAACATTCATTCATAAAATTACTCACTTTAAACACGTAGATATATTTAACAATAACAATAACAATAACAATAACAACAATAACAATAACAACAATAACAATAATATCGAATATGAAAGGTCAGTGTGATATTATCCAAATGCATATGTATATATATAATAACATAATAAAAAAAAATGATAAATAAAAATGAAAAAGAATACTGTGACAGACAATCGGTATATACAATACCATACATACATTTATATATAAACAAATAAATAAATTCAATCGATTTAATCTCAATAAAATCAATTTCAAAACAAAAACAAAAAAATATTTAATAGAACCTCATACGTAAAATATCAAACTTTCATACGTAAAATTACCTGCATCAAAACACCTGATTATATTTAACAACAACAACAACAACAACAATAATAATAATAATAATAATAATAATAATAATAATAATAATAATAATAATAATAATAATAACAATAACAATTACAACGATAATAATGATAATAATAATAATAATAATAATAATAATAATAATAATAATAATAAAAATCTCGAATATGAAAAGTCTGATACTTTTCGTGAGAACGATAAAGTAAAGGCCAATTAAACCGGAACGAAGTTCAGAGTTAGTGCGATGGAACTCGTGAAACGACGTTGGTATACCTCTTTGGCTTATGGACTTTCATATGCCAGTACACTTTGCTTCGCGGAAAACGAGAAAGCTTTTATATATTATATATAGCTTTATATGCCCCCCTCCCCTCCCCAACCCAGCACGTATAGGTATAAAAGAGACTAACACACATACACACACACACACCGAGGAGAGTCTCTACTCGACCCAAACATAAGTAAACGCGCTCGCGCACTCGCACACACAATCCTCTTATAACACGATACTCGGGAGTAGAGAACACGGTTTCGATATAACACGCTTGAAAAATTGTCTAGTAATACTCTCTCTCTCACTCACACACACACACACACACGTACGCACAACACACTCTCTCTCTCTCTCTTTCTATTAACAGTTACGATTACTCCGAGAAACAGGATTTGTAATATATTTATATAATATAACCAACAGAAAATATATAAATTCTATATATTATATATATATATATATATATATATATATATATAAAAATAAAAATAAAAGAGAAAAAAAAACCGTAAAAAAAAAAACAGAACACGATCCAAAGATTGGATTCCCATGGTTTAAAAGGAACGATCATTATCTATGACCCTGTTGTTAAAAAGGAGGGTGGAGTGGGGTGGGGTAGGGGGGGGGGGTTCGGAGAAAAAATCGTTCGTAAACATTTTCAACGTAATATCCACGTACAATTATCTTATCGTGATCAAAACGCATTCCATAATTGCACTGCTAATGAACGACCACAAACGTTTTAATTATTAACCCAATAGTGTCTTACTTTGTTTCCCTGTGTTCTCACACTATATAATACTTCTTTGTTATAACCCGATAGAAAATTAATCGTTGTTTATTGCATACCATTTTATATATAATATCCTATATATATATATATATATATATGGAATACAAAATGTGCGTATGCGTGCGCGCGCGCGCGTGTATTGTGTGTGTGCGTGTGTGTGTTTAAATAAATATAGTTCGTAGTTGTTCAATTATGCTAGAAAACATTGAAATCAACTATTCATACGTAAGAGTACGGCCGTCATTTCGCGGTACTACCACGTGTACATATGTGGACATATATGTATGTATTATATACATACAAGTAATGTAAAGCCAAGAGAGTGAGAGAGGGGGGGGGGGGAGAAAATTGGTTTAATCTTGGAGCTTGTAGGCAAGGGGAGCTCCCCGCGGTCCTACTTTTACATCACAAATGGCGATCCCAGATATATCGGACGGATAAGACACATGATATTGATGTAGTTAAGTTAGCTTTATCGATTTTCGTGGAAATATAATCGAGTTGTACCTTTTATCATTCGATCCAGGATGAGTATATTGTATAGTGAATCGAGGCGTAATATATATATTATATATATATATTTGGTTGTGTGTATATGTGTATATATATATATATATATATATATTTTGATTTGAAAAAATTAAATCGCATTAGGAACGAAAGATTTTCTTGCTTTTATTAATTACGTTATCGCTTGGTGTCGTTTTGCTACGTGATTTTTTTCTCTTCTTCTTCTTCTTCTTCTGCTTCTTTATTTGTTTTGTTTTCTTTCTTTCTTTCTTTTTTTATTTTTTTTTTTTTCAAATCAATTATTAAATTTTTCCAAGGCTTGTATCATCGGTGCCATACGTCCTTTGGACTATTTGGATTAAAAATATTCCTAACGTTCGTAGTTTTGCGATTTTTAAAAAAGGACAAAAATGAGTTCTTCTTTTCTTTTTTGAAATATCATCTCTTGAGATGAACTACTGATACATCATCCTGTATATTATATCCAAACAATTATGGGATTACATCCGGTTGTATCCGATTAGATATTGCACGTATATTTAGAAATATTTTATAGATAATCGTTAAAGGTATTTAGTTTCTTATCTTTTACTAATCACATACATGTACCTATATATATATATATATATATATATATATATATATATATATATATATACGTATGAATTTTTTATATTTATCGATATAAATATATCATTATATGTTGATAATATATATATATAGTTGTAGATATTTTCTACGTTACAATTTTTCTTTCCTTTTTAAAGTATCGAATCTATTTCTTATCGTCTATTACTAATTACTAATGGAAATGTCTAACTAATGGATAATATATGAAACATCTATAATATGTATGTGTATATGTGTGATATAGATATTTTAAATTTTCGTATGCTCCACGATAACTTTCGAAACGTTTTTAACGTTCGAAATATAAAATTCAATAATTTATATTTAAAATAATTCGTATGCGATAAGATGGGGAAATGTTAGTAGCGCGCGATTATGGTACCGTGAAACAGGAACGAAAGTGAGGGGCAAATTGAAACTTTCTCGTTCGATATTTTGAAGTAAGATAAGAAAGAGAAAGAGAGAGAGAGAGAGAGAGAGAGAGAGAGAGAGAGAGAGGAGAGAGGAGAGAAGATATTCGAAGTGTTAATTAGTTGGTTAATTATAAATATCCGGTTGGAAGAGGAAAACGAGTTCTTCAATTTTTTTCTCCCCTCTTTTTCTCTCCCCTATCACCCTCACCCCTCCTCTCTCTCTCTCTCTCTCTCTCTCCCCTCTCTTTCTCTCATTTTCTTCAGAAGCAAGCAACCAATGTAATTTCGTTTTTCCATTAGAACGCGTAATTGGTAAACTCTTAGATGGACTCTTAGTAATGAACATTAAGATTAGAAATAAGCCGATCTAAGTACGTGGTCTACCCATCTATATACACATACATACATACATACATACATACATACATACATACATACATACATACATACATACATACATACATACATACATACATACATACATACATACATACATACATACATACATACAAACATACATACATACATACACATATATCGAAAAAAAAATTAATTAACATCATTCCCCGACGAAGAAACTATTTCAAACCATTGTCTCGTGTGCGCTAATAAGAGCGAGCATCGATGATCTCTCTTCGAAAGGGGAAAATTAAAGTAAACGATAAAAAAAAAAAAAGAAAAAAGGAAATGTAACAGAACTGGATGAAAATTAAAATTTAAAAAAGAAAAATAAAATACGACGACGAGAAAATTAAACTTACGCAAGAAAAAAATATAATTTGAAAAATAAAAAATAAAAAAATTAAAGAAGGAAAAGAAGAAGATAAAGAAGGAGAAGAAGAGGAAGGAAATTAATCTCTCTCTCTCTCTCTCT
>OU964966.1:7129592-7134592 GCA_918808275.2 Dolichovespula sylvestris
ACTCTGATAACAGCTTTCGTACAAAAATACTTTCTATTCGAGCGAGTCCGTCGTCCCTTTTATTTTCTCACTTTAAGAATTGTCTCTCTCTAATGTTTGACATTGAACCGAAACATCCATATATCGAACGTTACCAACACGATCGTTATATATCATCGTTATATTCGCATAGAACGATAATAATACTAATTAGTTTCGATCATTTATCACGGTACGTAAATCAAATCGAAATTGAACAAATTTGCGAAATGACGAATTTGAATGAGACGCTTTTAATACTCTCGTATTATTAAATGATTCTAGTATAATACTTCGTATTTCGCGTGTATATACGTACGTACGCGCGCGCGCGTGTGTGTGTGAGATATCGGTTCGTTCGAAAACAAACAAACAAAAATTTTTGATGGAAATTTTTGACACGGGCCGAAAGCAAAAGGTTCTCCTGTAAGGTGATTTACAAAAAAGAAAAAGAAAAAAAAAAAAAGAGTCCATCAAGTACAACCCTTTCTCTCGGATTTCATTTTCACGATGTAAATGTTAAGCTACGAAAGAGAGAGAGGGGGGGGGGGGAGATTGTACAGAGCCTGTTCATTTTCATTTTTTTTTTTTTTTTACTGTCCAAGAAGAAAAGAATCGACGAATGAAAATGAAATAGAAAATAAAAAAAGGAAGAGAATAAAAAAAAAATTAAATCAACCTGAGAAGTCTAGCAGGAGGGGGCGGAAGAGTGTAGGTGGTCGAGTCGATCGATTTTTGATTAGGGGAGAAAAAAGAAGGAAGGAAGGGAGGAAAAACGAAAGGGGGAGGAAGAAAAAAAATCGCATAGGGATCTTTTTCTTTGATACAACCCCCTTATTAAAAATATCGCCATTACTTATCGTGCAATTCTCCACTTACGTATGTGTATATATATATATATATATATATATATATATATATATATATATATATATATATAGAGAGAGAGAGAGAGAGAGAGAGAGAGAGAGAGAGATTTTCGGATGGTATATCTCGAATCGATCAAGAACATCCGCCATTCTAGGACACTGCGGCAGTAACATGCGTCTCTCTTAAAGTTTTCCGGCTTCTTCGAAAAGTTCGATGACCCTAACTAACAACCAAACCACCCTTTCAAAATCCTTTAGGCTTTTTAAATATCCTTCCCCGTTTCAATGGCGTTATCGACGTGAACAAGAAAAAGAAGAAGAAGAAGAAGAAGAAAAAAAAAAACAAAACTATACGAGTCGCTACGTTTCTACACCCCCCCCCCGTCCACCCGACCCCGTAACATTCACAAATATTCCTCCATCCTCGTCGTTCTTATTTTTTTTGTTCGATTTTTTTTTTTTTTTTTTTTTTTATTATTATTATTATTCCAGAAATAAAGAAAAAAAAGCATTATCGCATATGTACCCCATCGTTTCAAGCGAAGGAAAGAAAAAAATAAAAAAAAAAAAAAAAAAAAGAAAAGAAAAAAGGAAAAAAAATAAAAGAAAAAAACAGGGCAGGTTCGTACCGTAAAAAAAAAAAAAAAAAAAAAAAAAAAAAAAAGAAACGATTTATCTTCGAACGAACGCAAACAGCGCGCAATTATTTACGATCGTAAAAAAAAATCACCGTTTCGCCTGATCTTACGATCCTCCCCTCCCCCTCCCCCTCCCCCATACAGAGAATATAGAGAGAATGAAAGAATGAAAAAATAAATAAATCAATAAATAAATAAAATGAAAATTACTGGGATATTTAATATCCCATTGTTATACGAATTACGAGAAATTGATATGGGGCAGCTTTATGGTGTAAAAAAAAAAAAAAAAAAAATCGGTTTTGCTTTTCGAGTATTTCGATTTTCTTTTTCGAGCACAAGCTCGATTATTTCGAATTATCGAAAGTCACCGTTTCGCCTAATCTCACGATTTACCCTCCTCCCTCGTACACCTTATCTCCGTTTATCTTGATGTAAAGAGAGAAAGAGAGAAAGAGAGAGAAAGAGAGAGAGAGAGAGAAAGAAAACAGAAAAAAAAAGAAAATGAAAAAGAAAAGGTAGAAATTACTAGGGCATCTCTATGTACACCAAGAGAGAGAGAGAGAGAAAAAAAAGGAAATTTCTTTTCTTCAAAAAGCAAACAAACTCGATTTATTCGAGTTTATCGAAAGTTACCGGTGTTTCAACCTAATCTTACGACCATTCTCCTCCTCCTCCCCCCTCCTCCTCGTAACCCCCTTCTTATCTCCGTTTATCTTGACGTAAACGAGAAAGAAAGAAAGACAGAGGAAAAAGAAGGACAAGAACAAGAAGAAAAAGAAGAATAAAAGAATGAGATAATAAGGAGAAAAATATGAAGAAAAAAAAAGAAAGAAAGAAAGAAAGAAAAAGAAAAAGAATATTACACAGAAATTATCGAGGCGCAAGACGATATAGAAATTAATCGGCCTATTATTATAATCTTCGACAATTATCAAATACATAAACGATTCACTTATTAATACACGTTCGATTCGTGTGATATATAATCGAGTTATTAGATCGTAGAAATGTGTTCGTAGTAAAAGAAAAAAAAAAGAAAAAAAACGTATAAAAATGAATAAGATGAAAAAAAAAAAGAAAAGAAAAGAAAATGAAAGAATGAAAGAAAGGAAGTAAAATTTGATGAGCGACGATGAAGGAATGTACGAATGAATAAACAAATGAATTAATGAATGAGCGAGTGAATGAATGAATGAGAGAGAGAAAGAGAGAGAGAGAGAAAGAGAGATGGAAATAGATACAGTAAAAAAATAAGACATACCCCCGTTCGATCTGTCTTCGTAGCCATTGGCAAGGTGGTGTTCATGCGAGTCCCTGACGTCAAGGCTGTGGATGGCCTTGGTAAGGCCGTAACAAGCAGAACCGCATTTCCTGTCTTCGTCCACTATCGTTTCCTCGACGTTAACCTCAACATCGCTCCCATCACTCCCATCCTCGAAATAACCACTCTCGTGTTCCGGATTTTTCATTTTGTTCGACGCGCCCCTTCTCTTCAACATATTTTTTCCCCCAATTACGAGAACTCCTTTCGAACCACTTTTCTGTTTTTTTTTCCTTCCTTCCTTCCTTCCTTCCTTTCTTTCCTTTCTTTTCTTCTTTTTTCTTTTCTCCTCGGCTAGATTATCCTCTTGTTTCGTTTCGTTTCGTTTCGTTTCGTTTCTCTCTCTTTCACTCTCTCTTTATCTTTATCTGTCTATTTATTTTTTTATTTATTTATTAATTAATTAATTAATTTATTTATTTATTTATTTATGTATTTACGTATTTATCTATCAATTTTTAATCACTCCGCGACTATCCCAATCCCTTCTCCTCGTTCGTTAATATTTTCGTTAATTCGATATATCGGGTGGGGTGGTCCCTCTCTCGTTTTAATCGTCTCGTAGATTATAATACGTCCGTCGTAAGATCGAATAATTATGACTCAACCTCGCTAAAGAAACGAATTAATTTATTAAATCGATCGAATCGTTCCTGTGTACCATTTCTACTTTCTATGTACCATTTCTCTATTTGATCGTTTCTCCTTATATATATATATATATATATATATATATATATATATATATAATACCTATGTATATATTTACACTTACATATATATATATAGACGTACCCTCGTGTCTTCTATATCTTCGAAATAACGACAGTATATATATTAATTTTGTATGTATCTATATAAATACGTACGTACGTACTTGTGCGTGTGTGTGTGTGTGTATGTGTGTGTGTCCTGCGGAATGATCGAAGAGAGAAATTTGTTGGCGGGAAGTTTGAAAATCGTTTGGAAATCGATCGGTCTATTTTTTTAATTCACCCCTCTTCTTTCCTCCGATTCCAAGAACGTTAGAGATTGCAAGGGGTGGAAAAGAAATAGGCTGGAGGGCTGAAGGGGTGAAACGAAAGGGAATAAAGATAGAATTTAAGGAGAAAACGAACGAACGAGCAAAAAGAAATGAAACAATCGAAGCAAAAAAAAAAAGAAGAATAGAAAATAAAAAATAAAAAATAGAGAGAAAACGAACAAACAAAAAGAGAGAGAGAGAGAGAGAGAGAGAGAGAGAGAGAGAGAGAGAGAGAGAGAGAAATTATTATAACCAAATTTAACACCTCTGCAAATATCCCTTCCCCCCCTCTCCCGTCTCGTCCCCCACCCACAATCTTATCTTCCTCTTCCTTTTCCTTTCTTTTTACTTGCTCGTCGTGTACGTCTGCCCGACTTGTTGTTGTTGTTATTATTATTATTATTATTATTTTTTGTAATTTTTCTTATTTTTATTATTATTATAATTTTGTACTAACGTCAGGCCTCTGGTCGATTACGATCATGACGCAACAACGTTATCCCTCTCTTTCTCGCGAAGGAATTCGCTCTTCTTCCGCCTTGACATCGAACGTCATGATGATTCTCCACCTTCTTCTTCTTCTTCTTCTTCTTCTTCTTCTTCTACTTCTTCTACTTCTTATTAAATTTTTTTCTTCCTCTCTTATCCCTCCTTCTTCAATCTTTTTCTTCCTTGATCACTACTACTTCTTTTTATTTATTTTTCTTCTTCAATCTTTCCCTTCTTCCTTAACCCTCCTTCTTCTTCTTATACTTCTTTTTAGTCTTCTACACTTATTCTTCCCGTTTATAACTCTTTTTATCCTTCACGATGAAATGGCAAAAATGTTACAGAAGACACGAGAGATAGCAGTAGTAGTAATAGTAGTAGTAGTAGTAGTAGTGTAGTAGTAATAGTAGTAGTAGTAGTAGTAGTGTAGTAGTAATAGTAGTAGTAGTAGTAGTAGTGTAGTAGTAATAGTAGTAGTAGTAGTAGTAGTAGCAGCAGAGGAAGAAGAAGAAGAAGAAGAAGAAGAAGAAGAAGAAGGAACAAAAAAAAATTACTGTCTATGAGAATAGAACGTGAGGAACGTAGTACAGTAGAATGGAGCAGAAGAGAACAGAGTAGAGTAAAGTAGAGTAGAGTTA
>OU964966.1:7142092-7144592 GCA_918808275.2 Dolichovespula sylvestris
AATCGAGTATGCCATTTAATATGGTATTAGGATTATTATCACTTAATTAGTTTCTTAATATATCCATGTATATATATATATGATGTGATTAATTAAAAGCTTGTAATGATCAATTTGTATTAATACTTAGTTTACGTAAGATTTGTCTTTTAATAATAATCCTTTCGTGCGATTATTTGAAAATCAATATTCTCAGGGAGTGTGACGTTAATATCATTTCTACGAACGTTACATAATACGATATAATATAATTTATATAACTAAATTAATTGGATATTCGTCTAATATTGTATTGAGATTATTTTCATGTAATTAGTTTATAAATGTACATATATACATACATACATTCATATATACATACATATACATAAATATTTATACATATATATATATATATGTATATATATATATATGCGTATATAAAGAGGAAAAGAGAAGTTTAAAAATATTTAGTTATTCATACGAGAACGTCCTTTTCATCCTATTTTTGGAAAACATTCTCAATTCAAGTTCACCGTCCAGAGAAACAAAGCGCACCAAGGACGAACATTACGTTGTCTACCATTGTTAAATCTTTTGTTCTCATTTTCCTTTTCTCTCTCTCTCTCTCTCTCTCTCTCTCTCTCTCTCTCTCTCTCTCTCTCTCTCTCTCTCTCTCTCAAGTCCTATTTATTTGTATTTCTCCAAGAAAACAAAAAGTCCTAAAAATTTCGAAAATATAACCTATAAACTATAAACTCCTTAACGAAGTTTCTTCATATTTATACGTTTTTTCGATTTTTCTTTTTTTCTTTTTGGTTTTATTCTTTTCCCTTTGTTTCCAATATTTGACACTTTTGAATTATTGGAATTCGAATATATATATATATATATAATAACACGCACACACACGCGCGCGCGTGCTCGCGTATGTATGTATGTATGTATGTATGTATGTATGATTAGTATATTTCATCTTAATTCATTTCCGCGAAGTATAAAAATATTCCGTTGTAATATATTTCGATAAGTATTTACCTCAAACGAAGGTCGGGTATCGAAATGTTTATAAAAGTCATAAATCTACGATAGGTTTTTGATTTATGACTTTAAATTGTCTTTCTAAAGTTAATAATACCGGCCGAACGGTGCCAAATGAAAAGATTTCTCTTTTTAGTTTCTATTCTTCGTATTAAATTGAAAAGCTTACTTAAAAGATTACCCGACTCGTCTCGAAATGGTGGGATAAACGACAATATATCTTCTTTCCGGTTATTACTAGATATAATGAATATCGATATTTTTATATTTTTTTTTTTTTTTATTTTTCTTTTTTCTGTGAAAGACGACAAAGAGAAAGAGAAAGTGTGAAAAAGGATAAATCTCCCGTTGATCGTGTAGATGTATGTAGGTACGTATTGTAGATTAAAATAAATGGAAAGTGAAAAATGTTTCCACCTCTTTTGCAATGCTTAATCATTTTTGTATCGTCCATAATTTCAATTGTTTAATAATTTATTAAACTATTGTTTTGTTATATTAATTTTATCACGATCTTTATAATACACACAATTATTTATATGTACGTATATATATATATATATATATATATATATATATATATATTTATATAATTATGAATAAAATGAATAACAAATGACAAATATATATATATATATATATTGTTTATATTTGTTTAGATTTTGTGTGATATAAATTTCTGTATATACTTTCGTAAATATTTTTATGTACAAATTTATTTATATGACATTACACGACTTATATAAAACTTCCTGAATACTCCTATTCAATATTGTATGCGTGTTTTCGTTTGTGTGCGAATTATATATACAATATAGTAAATATAAATAATGTTAAGAATTATAAATACTTAGACGGTGACCCATATAAAATATTACGATCTATTCTTATTCGAATGTACCTACAAACAAACGAATATTTTTATTTCTATCATTGGATAATAAATGTGCCAAACAAAAACAAAAAACAAAAGAAAAAAGAATAAATAAATCTAAAAGAATAATAATTTTTAATTTTTTAAATATGACCGTCCGTCCTCTTATATGTTAGTATAAAAATTCGAAAAATCTCGATTCTATCGAAATTCGATATTATTTATCGATTAACGAAAATCGAAAATCCTAGATTGTGAGAGAAACATCGAAGGCCATTTTTAGTTTGATAAGATAGTTGTGTGTACCGGTTGATCGCGCGCGCGTGTGTATTATATATTTATGTATACTACACACACACACAAACACACACCTACATATGTTCCTAGAAGAGAAACGTATTAAACATAGTCGATGCAAGAAAATCGATAAAATTTTCTTAGTATCACGAAAGAGAGAGAGAGAACGAGAGAGAGAGAGAGAGAGAAAGAAAGAGAGAGAGAGAGTTAAAGGACGAAGTAAACAGCACATACCAAATAGACACCATAGTAATACCGCTTTGAGGTAAACTGAGGTTTCGTAAACAGCCTGACTCATGCTAACTAATG
>OU964966.1:7149592-7159592 GCA_918808275.2 Dolichovespula sylvestris
CTCTTGAGAGAGGGGAGAGGGCGAGAGAGAAAGAGGGGGGGGCATAGAAACTGACGTTTTCATGAGGACGTCGATACGAGTTAATGCACATGTAAATTGCAATTCATCCGTTTCGACATTACATTCAATTCAATGCATTTCATAACCTATAAAAAAATCGAAAGTTAAAGACTTTCGATAAGAGCGATCGATTGTAAGTGCGAAAATAAATGAAGCCCAAAATTCTCGTTTATATAAGTACTACACTATATATATATATATACTGTCATTGCATAAATATATTCATCTTATTCTCATAGAGAAAGTATAAAACGAGTTATTACAACATTGTAACCGTTCCCCCATAATAAATGCAAAAGAGACACGGTTACGATACTATATAATGAGTATGTATGTATGTATATAAAGAGATGATAAAAGCGTGTAACACACTTTATATATATATATATATATATATATATATATATATACATATTATATACATATTATATATACATATAAGCTGAAGAAAAAAAGATGAAGGAAGAAGAATGATAGAACACATACCAAACGTCAGGACGTGGGTGACAGTCTGCTCGGTATTCGCACTCTCTGGCATGTTGAGTGGTGGGGGTGGTAGCGGTGGACGCATGGCGTTCTCCATTCCCACTCCTCTTCTCTCCTCTGTCTATCTCTCTCTCACTCTCTCTCTCTATCTCTATCTTTCTCTTTCTCTTTCTCTTTCTGTCACTGTTTTACCCGCACGAATGACTCCACTAGTCGTTCTCTCTCTCTCTCTCTCTCTCTCTCTTTCTTACACGCTGTCTGTCAAAATTGGTTTGGCGTATCGCGTACGTAGTAGAGAAAAAATTAATGACAGTCAAGGAAATATATCAAAGCAGGATAAATTTTCCTTATCGAATTGATATACTTCGATTGTTCGTATTAATACATACATATATATATATATATATATATATCTTCTATCTGACCGAACTTGTCAATCTTGACGGTTTCTTAATTTTCTTTTTCCCCCCCTTTCTCTCTCTCTCTCTCTCTCTCTCTCTCTCTCTCTCTCTATACCTTTCTCTCTTTCGTTTGCTTTCGTATTAAACACCGATTATTATTTACTGCCGAACGAAGAACGGTCGAGAGGTCTCACGGGTTTACATGTCCGCGACGTAATTTCTGAGACGACGGACAGCGCTCGTCGTACGTACGTCGTCGTCTACGTCGTCTACGTCGTCGTCGTCGCTGCCACCGTCGTCGTCGTCGTCCTCGTCGTCGTAGTTGTTCGCCGGCTATACCACCTCCTCCTTCTCCTCCTCATCATCCTCCTCCCTCCCCTCCTTCTCCTCCTTCACTACCACCACCTTTACGACGACGTACGACGACGACGACAATCTTCTCGACGGCAGTTACCGCAAAGGATGATACACCGACCGGACAATGGAACTCGCACAAAATTCGCATGATACCTGACAAAAACTGTCTGAACTCGAACGTCTCTCTCTCTCTCTCTCTATCTCTATCTATCTTTCTATCTTTCTTTCTTTTTCTCACTTTCACTCTCTCTCTCTCTCTCTCTCTCTCTCGCTCCCTCCCTCCTCTCTCACTCCCTCTCTCTTTCTTTCTCTCTCGCGCGCGCACGTCTAGCCCAAGTATTAACCATTGTAAACAGACGGACGGACGGACGAACGGATGAACGGGGCACGTTTTTCGGTGTCGCGCGCCTGCACACGAGTCTTTCGGTTAAGACCGTCGTCTATGAGCATTCCTTATTGGTCGATACGTTAGGACCAATCGTAACGCTTTGTCGATGGGTGCGCGCCAACGACCGTCGCGCCGCGCCGTACCGGGCGGCTTACCGTCGTACTAATACTCAGTGGATATTAAGAAAAAGAGAGCAACAAAGCGTGAAAATTGACTGAGTCTCGTCTACGATCTTTATTTTTGTTTTCCTTTTTTGGTTCTTCTTCTTCTTCTTCTTCTTCTTTCGTTACTTTCTTTCTTTCTTTCTTTCTTTCTTTTTTTATACACGTGCGTTCGTGTAGGTGTGGGTGTGTGTGCGCGCCCTCGTGTGTGTACTTTTTTTTTTAAATCGTTTTACCTTTTATCGATTAAATTTTTTTCGTCTTTTTTCTCTTTTTTTTTAACTGATACACACAGATATATATATATATATATATATATATTCGTTGCCATGTAGAAGTGCTAATTCAAAACATATGTGCGAGAATATAATAATATCGATCCGATTAATTTCTCCTTATCATCTCTCTCTCTCCTCTTTATCGTGACCCCCATTTATTGTAGTCAAATATTGCGTATCGCATAGTTCTTGTAATCCCCATCGACTCTTCTAACTATGCCTTTTATATAACTGAGGAAATGTGATATATATATATATATATATATATATATATATATATATATATATATATACATATCTATACAATACGTATCGTCGGATTTAGCTCGTAACACATTTTCACCGCGGGTAAAGGAAATCGCGTTGCACTGTGTCTTTCGTTAAAACAAAAACAGAAATAAAAAGAAAAAAGAAAAAAAAAAGAAACAAAGAATAATAAAAAAAAAATAGAAAAAGTACCGTCGAATCGTAGGCGCATGTAAATTCTTCGTTCTTTTTATTTTTTTTTTTCGTCAGTCTCGTCGCCGTCTCAAATCCGATAATGTTATCGGAAACACTGCCGTTTTGTACGAGGTATTGGTATCATATCGTTATCACGCTCTGCCTTTGTTATTTCTACGAGGATATACTGCGTCGAATTAAACGAGGATATTCGTCGATTTTTACGAGGTCGTTTAAATATCCAGATGGTGTTGGAACGGCCGATCGTAACGAGAGAGGTACATCGTATCGTACGTTGGGATGGGGGGAGGGTAGGGAGAGAGATCCATGGATCAAGTACTTTTCTTTCTTTTTTTTTCTTTTTATAACGTTTAAAAAGAAAAAAAAACAAACAAACAAACGAAAAGGAGGAGGGGAGGTGGGGGAAAAAAAAATAAAAGAAATATCAATTAAAAGGAAATATTAAAAGGTAAAGAAATATAAATTGAAAAGAAATATTAATTAATTTAATTTGCAGTGTCTTTAGCGACGTTGGACGATGCGACGACGGCGGATGTCGAAGACAACGAAGAGGAGATCGAAGAAGAATACGTGGAGTCGGCATTACCGCAAGATTTAAAACACGTACCTTACCGTTACGTTAAACCGAACGACGAGGAATTGTTGATGCGCGCGAGTAAATTTTACGAAATAACGAAAGCTAGAAGAACGATAAGATATTTCAGCGATGAGAACGTACCGAGAGAGGTGATACGTTATATTATCAAAGCTGCAGGTTAATAAAATAATATCTCTATATAATAATAATAATAATAATAATAATAATAATAATAATAATAATATTAATAATAATAATAAAAATAGACGTCGTATTAAACGTTTTTCTTCTTACCGTTCTTCTCTCGCTCTTTTTCTTTTTGTTTTTTGTTTGTTTCTTTTTTTTTATTTTTCTTTTTCATACGGATCTTTTTTTTACCATCGTCACCTTGCTCTCCACCTTTTTTCAGGTACCGCTCCCAGCGGTGCTCATACGGAACCATGGAGTTTCGTCGCCGTATCGAACGTAACAACGAAAGCTCGTATACGCGAGATAGTCGAGAGGGAGGAAGAAATTAATTATAAAAGGAGAATGGGAAAAAGATGGACGTCGGATCTACGGCCATTGAAGACCAATTGGATCAAGGAATATATCACGACAGCGCCATACTTGATTCTAGTATTCAAACAGGTTTACGGTATATCGCCGAACGGAACAAGGAAGGTTCATTATTACAACGAAATGAGCGTGTCCATAGCGTGCGGTATTCTTTTAACCGCCATCGAGGTATCTTTTCCTTTCTCCGTGTCGTGTCACTTGACTTTTTTGTTTCTTTCTTTCTTTGCTATCTCACTTTCACTCTTAATTCCTTCCTCCTCTTCTCTTTTTATTCTTTCCTTTATTTATTCTTTCTTCTCAGCCAAATATCATCACCGGATCGATATTTCCTTATTATTTTTATTATTATTTTTTTTTTATCGTTATTATCATTAACTTTTTTGTTTTCTTTCTTTTTTTCTTTCGAACGACCCTTCCAACCGTTTTACAGTACACCGGTCTGGTCACGTTAACTTCTACGCCGTTAAATTGTGGCCCGGCTATACGCGCTCTACTTGCACGTCCCTCGAACGAAAAGTTGGTATTATTATTACCGGTTGGTTATCCAGCGAAGGACGCCACCGTTCCCGATCTTCAACGCAAATCATTGTCGGAGATCTTAACGGAAATCGAATAAAACATATTGGATGGATTGGACTCTGTGTCACCTTTTCTCTCTTCTTTTTCTTTTTCTTTTTCTTTTTATATAAAAATAAAATTATTACCATTAATGAACCGATCTGTCGTCGTTATTGCAAAATTTCTGTTCGATTGATTGAAGTATGAGAGAAAAAAGAATATTCCGTCTTCCTTTCGAGGGTGTAACGACGTCGTCGTCGTCGTCGTCGTCAAATCCCTCTTAGAACATCACGTTTGCCAGGCGTAGATTTTTAAGACGTCGGCTTGAAATAAAATGAAGAAAGGAAAAACAAAAAGTAAAAGAAAATGGATAAAAAAACGCCCTTTCGAGAAAAAACAAATAAAGAAGTGTTAGAAAGTGTCTCTGTGTGTAATTGAAATATGAAAGAAATTTTTATTACTATACATATTCTTGCTTTGTTGTTGTTGTTGTTGTTGTTGTTATTGTTGTTGTCGTGTTCTTATTGTTGTTGTTGTTGTTGTTGTTGTTGTTGTTGTTGTTGTTGTTGTTGTTGTTATTGTTGTTGTTTCATCGTTTCGTTTTCTTTTTCTCCTCAGGAATGGGAGAAACGTTTACATGCACACAATAAAAAGTCCGCATTCCCAAGTTTTTCACTAATACAACAACTAAACTAATTTTTTTTCTTTTTTTTTTTTTTTTTTTTTTAATCTTTTTCCTTTATTTTTATACAATTATTTGTTTTGTATATTTTTTTTATTCTTTATTTTTTTTTTTATTTATTATATTTTTTTATCCTTTTTTTTTATTATTTTTTTTTCTTTTTTATTTGAATTTGCATACAATATGTTAAAAATAAGCGATATAAAGTGTAAATTTATGATCTTTAATGAATAAGAAAAAAAAAACTGAAATATCGATTGCTCATATTTTAGTGATGTAGCTAACATACAATTCCATATGATTAGGCTGCCATAGTATTACGTAGTAAAAAAAGAAAAGGAGAGAGAGAAAGAGAAAGAGAAAGAGAAAGAGAAAGAGAGAGGGTGGGAGGGATATATATATATAGAGAGAGAGAGAGAGAGATAGATAGAGAAAGAGATAGAGAAAGAGAAACGAAAAGAAAGAAGAGAAAAGTATTTTTCATACTGTTCAGAATACCAAACATCACCACAGTATCTTAAATTAAGTACACTGAAGATATAAAATATAAAAATACTGAGTTATAATGACGGAGAAAAACGGGCATATACAATATAATTTTTTTTTTTTCTTTTTCGATCTTTTTTTTTTTCTTTTTTCTTTTTTGTCGCAGAACCGTAAGTCTGTATCTCATAGCTATGCCGCTACTAGTAATGGCTATGTCAATAAGTGTAAAAGCTTGAATATCATGATACGTACAGATAAACAGAGAATGTTCCTATTTATCGCTATTTACGAAACAGATATTTATAATATCATGTATTGTGTTATTTTATTTTATTTTATTTTATTTTATTTTATTTTATTATTTTTTTTTTCTTTTCTAGAATATCATTGTTTCCTTTTTTTTTTCTTTTTTCCTTTTGCAATTACTTTGCATTACTTTAGCTTTTGTATCTTCCCATGATACACTCGGATTTAATATTATCCAAGTTTAATAGCGAGGAGCTAAGAGTTAGTATGAAAATTTGAGATCACCAAAAAGTTTTGTTGAATTTCTTTTAAGCATTATCTTGGTGGTTTGTTCATTCATCTTCTTCTTTTTCTTCTTCCGTTTTTTTTTTTTATTTATTTATTCATTTATTATTATTATTATTTTTTTTTTATTTAATTCTCTTTTTCTCGTTTCGTTTCGTTTCGTTTCGTTTCGTTTCATTTCGTTTCGTTTCGTTTCACTTCGTTTCGTTTAAAATTGTAAAAAGCAACCAAACGTATTAAGTGTCAGTGGCTAAATTATAGATTGATCCAGAACTAGGAGAGCATTGTTCTATTAATCATCATTTTACTTAAAACTAATTCCATGTCATTTTGTTACAACATTCAATATATATATACATATATATATATATATATATATATATATATATTTATATATATATATATAGAGTCTATTATATGTATTCGAGTTCTAAAAACGATTAAAAAAAATACATTTGTCATATTTTCATGTATTATTTTAAGTCGAAATATTTGGACAGAAATATACATACGTACATACATATATATATATATGTGTGTGTATGTGTGTGTGTGTGTGTGTGTGTGTGTGTATATGCCTCTCCTTTTATTTCACTTAAAACAATTAATCTCTTTGACCGATTTCTCTTAGGACCTTTGTTGTATGGTCTTTTTTTTGTTTTTTTTTTGTTTTTTTTTTTGTTTTTTTTTTTCTCCATGAGAGAAGCTTATATATAACTATTTGTAAGTGCTACCTTATCAAAAAAAAAAAAAAATGAAAAAATATGATAAAAAATAGAGAAAAAAAAAAGAAAACCATAAATACATTTATAACACTTTTAGCTTTCTGAGATCCAGCGGTGCCTGAGAGATGTATTTTCTAATTAAACGGCGAGAAGCTACGTATAAAATTCTCTTTCTCTAATCGTTCTTTCTTATAAATACGGTTAAAAAATAAAAAATAAAAAAAAAATAAAAAAAAACCATTAATAATAATAATAATAATAATAATAATAATAATAATAATAATAATAATAATAATGATGATAATAATGATAATAATAATAATAATAATAATAATAATAAAAGATGACGAAAAAAAATTAAAAAAAAAGGAAATAATAAAAAGAAAGTAAAATAAAATAAAATAAAAGAATGGCAAATGTTCGGGTATACATATGTGTATCTCTTATACGAATTAAAATCTCTCTTATTTAGTTGTTCCAATAAGAATTGAATAAGAATTCTTGGATGAATGGGGTGGGATGGGGTGGGGGATGGAGATGGATATATATATATATATATATATATATATATATAAATCGTTGAAATTTACAATAATACTATACATATGGAAATGGGTAGAAGGGGTAGATGTGTGAATACAGGTGGGTAGGGGTGGGGGTGAGGGGGTGGGCGATTGAGTCGGATGAAATGGAATGGATTGGATCGGAATGGAGTGGAGTAGGCGAGTGAACTGGGGTAGGGTGGAGGGGAAGGGGTACGCCTAAAGAATACTCTCCTAATTCAAAGGACAACCGTATTCGCACCACCACAAACACAGCTATAGAGATTAAGAGAACCCCGCGTGTGACTTATCTACGATATCAGACTTAATCACGGCGATGAAATTCTGCTATGCAGAGACGGCAAGACCAGGAGCCCTCGGGAGGAGATGCGAGAGGTGGAGACAGACAATACATGTGGTATCCACGATCACAGTCGTCACAGAACAGCAGCTGATCCTATTTCGTGTCGCCAAATATATTAATAATAGCGTGAGAACAAAATTTTTTTTAAAGAAAGAAAGAAAAGGAAAGAAAAGAGATAGATAGAGATAGAGATAGAGATAGAGATAGAGATAGAGATAGAGAGAGAGAGAGAGAGAACGAACAAACATATTAAACGAATGAACAAAGAAAGAAGAGAAGAAAGATTGAAAAATTATATGAGAGGGAGAAGACGCTTTCATAGATTATACTCTTTCACTTTTTTTTTTTTCTCCTTTAACGTTAACGCGTCTCGCACGATAGTTTTTCTTACGTACTGCTACTACTACTTAAGGAAAAATCGTATAGACGCGCGTATTATTTCGTTTTTCTCCTTTTTTTTTTCTTTTTCTTTTTCTTTCGTTCAAAAAAAAAAAAAAAAAAAAAAAGAAAGAAAAAAAAAAAGATTTTCGTCGAAGACACGAGATCGTTGCAATGTAATAGAAATGCTTAAGATGCGTCAACGACGTCGTATGAAAAAAAAAAAAATTATATATATGTGTGTGTGCGTGTGTAAAAATGAAATAAATAAATAAAACGAGAAAAATAGTTGACGTGTACTTATATATACACACACACACACACACATATATATGTATACGTATGCGCGCTAAAGAAAATATATATGTATTAATCGTGCCTTCGAGATTAAAAACTTCGCGTTAAGCTCGAATTTCGAAATGATCCTGCTTAAATTTAATGGGGGATTTAATATACTCACGTCGTTGTCAGAAGTGCCACATATGGAGCAACATTTGCATTCGATACACTGCCACCTGTACTTGCGAACAGAAACGATCATGTTCGCAGTGAATTGCAAACATGTTGGATGCCCTATAACAAGAATGGTATGCACGTCATGGAATAACGCATGTGGGATGATGGATTTAGGATAACGATTGGACGAGCAGAAAGGTGCCAGGACATTTATCTTGTGCCGAAGAACAGTGAACTCCAAGCTATGTTTTTATTTTCTTTTATTCATTCATTTACTTATTTACTTATTTATTTATTTATTCATTCGTTTATTCATTTTCTTTCCCGTCAAATGTACTTATGATTTTTTTTTTCGAGATATATATATATATATATTTTTTTTCTTTTCTTGTTTTTTTTTTTTTTTTGGGGTTTCCGTACCCAAATCGAGGCTCGACCGAGTAATATAATAATTGCGCATTATACACATTGCGCATACACGTTTAATATTTGATATGTACATATATACATATATATATCAATATTCGTATATACGACAAGAAAGTGTCTCCGGTATTATTATTATTATATATATATATATTTCTTCGTTTTTTTTTTTTTCGTTCGATTGCTTTTATTTATTTATTTTTTTTTTGTAATCATCATCATCATCGTCATCATCATATCATTTCATCGTTTAATAAATTTTCAATCTCCAATTTTTAATTCTCGACTTTTCGAAATTTAGTTTTCTTGTTTCTTTCTCTTTTTACCCGGTCAATTTAAAAAATTTTGGCCAAAAACAACAAGTGCGAATTTTTTCTTTTTCTTGTTTTTTTTTTTTTTTTTTTGTATTTTTTACTTTTTATTTTTTATTTTTTTCTTTTTCTTTTTGTGTCTTTCACCTTTCCTCAGCACTAAACGTCCGGAATAATGAAACTATGTCCATGTTTCCGCACATAATGTTTTATTTCATGATACTCGCAATTTTTGATGTTGCCTTTTGAACATATGTACTTTTATTATTATTTGGAATAATAGGTGGTAAGTAATAGCAGGGCGTACCTTGGAATAGTTCACGTTCTTTCTTGCGCAGCACAATATAAACGTCGCAGATCAGCACACTCTCTCTCTCGCTCTCTCTCTATCCCATTCTCAGTCTCTCTCTCTCACTCACTCACTCACTCACTCACTCACTTACTCACTCTCTCACTCTATCATACGTACTACTACGTACACAACATCATTATTATCATTATCACACAGAGATCATACACATGAACACACATAACACACAAGAGAAAGAGAAACACAGAGATATACGCATCCCATGTTCAACCCCTCCCTATATCCCTCCCTCCCTCCCTCCCACCCCCTCCCGATCCCTTTCTCCCGTATCACCAAACGCACACACGCACACAACTCATAACGTATCACATTTGTATATATATATAATATATATATTCATATGTATAACTAATGTTAATCTTAATCGCTATATTTTGTAAGCCTCATGGGTATTGCTTAATTAAAATTGCCTAATAACAAGTCTTCAATTTTATATAACAAGG